>OZ020313.1:16987455-17221534 GCA_963971305.1 Arcuatula senhousia
GTTGGTATATATTAGTCAACACAAATAACTAATTCCTTGCAAACTTGGGTAAACATGAAGAATGTGGAGTGGTGATTTATCACTTGCCCAAAATAGTTTAACTCTTTGCCCTTTTCTTTTAACTCATCAATTCTAAGTATGTTTTGACGATTTATTAATACATAGAAGATAAGAAGATAACCGTAACATATTCTTCAAAATTGCATGTGCTTTTAGCTATTCTTGAGAATTTATAGCACACCTGTAAGGACTGTAAAACTAGCAATTTTGATTGGAGCAACTTACCGACGAATATTGTCACCTTTGAATGAATAAGCTATGACTTCACTAAATATCAGTATTCGACAAAACCGGATAACTGGAAAATTCTTAGAAAGGGGTAACGAACCATTTATTCCCCGATTACAAATTTGATTACCAGAAAAATCGATAAACCCTTTTATCCTGGCTTCAAATGAACAGAAGATCTAGAATTCAACAAAATTTAAAATAATAGGGACTGGACTATATATAACCTTATTATAGGCCTAATGGGTATACCTCTTTAACTTCTAGTCATATTAGAAGATACAAGCAAAAATTTAACCACCGCCGTTTACAAATTTCTGTGGCAGATCCAGAAATTTTCAAATGGGAACCTTCTTGGACCTCTTGTTTCAAAGAATTCCTAACCAAATTTTCTTATCAAACAGGAGGACGCGCGGTCGACACGCCGGTCCTAAACTATATCCGCCTTTGACGATTGTTTTCAAAAACTACCATAATGATTGAAAGACATTTTCAAATGCATTAATATTACCCTACATGTCTCTAAGGGTCGTCTGACCAACAGTCGCATTTTTCTTAATCGAATTTCGTAAAAAACACTAACCTTCATGTGCTTAATATCTAAGTTTCATGAATTTTTTGTTACCTCTTAAGCGTATTTTGTAATGAATTTTACACGTCTGACTTAGAACCGATACATATAATATAACAGTCATTCTACCTTATAAAGCTGAGACGGGTTGGGTTGCTGGGATTTGAGTACAATAACAAGGGTAAACCATTTATTTTTATGCGATAATGTTTCACTGGATAGTTAAATACCACCGAGAATAAAAAAATACAGAATTTTGTTAATAAATTGCATATTTAGAAGCAGCAGCATTTTTGGGGGCGAACAATAACGGTAGACTGCTGTACATGTGTGTCATACATTCAGACTAAAATAAACAGTAAATCACACAATATGTTACCTTTCTCTAATTACTTGACATCCTTATTCAAAAATATCCAATTATTTCACCCAAACTAGTCGTTGGACATCGATGATAAAAAAAATTGTATTGCAACCACTTTTACGTCTTGTCTTCCAGAAAATCAATGAAGTAATGACGTCCTTGACATTGTGACGTAACAATTGCAACGACGTAATTTCTATAAACTAACAACCATAAACAAAAGGTATTTACCGCGATAACCAAATTTAAGTATAACGTACTTAAATTACATTATTATAACGACCAGAAATGCCGCAAACATCGATATCTTACTGTTATAGTTGTGTGAGAAACAATTGATTTTGAGAAATGGGAAGAGGTACATCGTTCCCTTGTGATTCACTTGATAGAGACAATGTATATATTGTTACTGGTGGAAACACAGGTACGTATGGCATAAAGTTACTTACAAAGTTTGTCGAAATCTGTTTATTTTTGTCTTTATTCGATCCATGAATTTGACGTTTAATTGTCGCTCGTCTACGTGTATGCTAAAGAAAAGGGGTAATCAACATCATAAAACCGTTAAGACAAAGACAACACCGGTAGACAAAAAATCATAACAACGAAACATAAAACACACACACACATATATAACAACAAAACCGCATTCAGCAACGTGTCGAAACGAGAGCTAGTGAACTCAAGTGCTCCGGAAGAGTAAGCAGTTCCTGCTTGCTATAGCACATCCGTCACGTTGCCAAAGATAGATGCTTAAATTATGAAATTTTGTACCCAATTTCTTTCAGGGGTATGGACTTATTTACGAAACATCATTTTCTCTCGAAATCGAAAGTACTTACATCATTTTACGCCTTGCATTTACAAATTTGATACCGTTTGTATACGCTAATTTTTTGCGATCATATGTATCATTATCTGGCGATGTTGTCCTCGTCGTTGTCGCTGTCGTGCACATGTAGACACATTGGGAAACACTGAAGGGAGGTAGGTATTGCATTAAGGGATTTTTGTGGCATCTTCCGTTACAGAAAAAAAAAATGGCCACAAGGGGCCACATTTGTGTATTGACATAATTTCTCTAGAATGTTTATTTTTGTCCGATTCTTGTTTTTTTTTATTCCTAAATATATTCTGTCTAGTAAACAAATGTGACAACTGTTTTAATTCTTCTTGCCAGGAATTTTTGCAATGTTGGGTCACGCCAAAATTAAAGAGTTTTTTAAACTTTTGGTATGATTTTCAAAATATTTTTTAAAAATTGAAATTATTGCGAAAACCTTTCTGCTTGCATTTTTCAATCAGATTTGCAATATATCGTAACTTTTTTCAGAGAGGGGCCAAAAACGCCAATGAAAATTTGTGTTGACAAAATTTAATGTTTCATGCAAGAACATGAATTGTAGTGGAGCGACCAATTACGTTGTTTTTGTTGCACTTCATTTGAGCTAATTGGCATTTAAAAATTCTTTCATTTGGGCGAAGGTTTTTTTCATTTGAGCAATTTTGTTAAATTTTTGGTAAATTCCTCTATTTCTAAATAAATTATTTGACACTAAAACATATAGTTAGCCAGAAAAGGTGAACTATATATAATTCATTTGTATGGAATATATAAAACGTGAAAAAAGAAAAAAAATAAGAAAAAATACATCAATAAATTTTTAATTTGGTTTCCCAGTTGGGCAGTTTTGGTGTTATTATTGTTATATTGTTATGCTCTTCATTTTCATATGGTGTTTGGCATTTACAATATTATTTGTAGAGCGCTGCTGATGAGTTGAGTCTTGAATAGACAAAAATGCTCGTAAGGCGTAGCAAAACTTTGAAGTATTTTTTTATATTTCATTTTCATTGTATCTATTAATTCTGTCAGCTAAATGTGCCAATGGTTTTTGTGGATCTTGCAACGTTACTTTGTTATGGGTAGTCGGACCATGCTCAAAACAGCAAAAATAAGTTTGGAAAGCCTAGTGCAATGATGAGTGAATGGACCGAGGAGACGGGAACTGGTGTTGTGAGGAGTTTGTAAAAGAATGCAGGCAATAAGTAGGATAGCATTTCCGGTTAATTGTAATTCATTCCATGGATTTGGACATGCGCGGGAAAATCAGAGGCGGTTATACACAAATCCAGGACCTATCGCAATTTAAAAAATTGACCGCAAGCTTGAATTTTATTTTTGATGGCTTAGCTTTAGTCTTGATTTTGGTTTCCCGTAGTATATATATGTGGATGTTTCATAACACAATAATTGTTTTTATCTCCTAGGTATTGGTTACGAGACTGCAACATGGATATCTATGTTAGGAGCTAAAGTCATCATAGCATGTCGATCAGAAGCAATTAAGGGCTAAAAAGGTTTTCTAACGGTTTTTCATTGATCATGTTGATTGCAGAAATTCAAAACAATATTTTACAGTAATGAAAATCTATAATGCAGAATAACGTTACACAAATAAATGGTCTTATTGCATCATACAGGAAATCAAAATATTATCAAGGCAAAATCTGCAATTATCTAATTCAGCACTTGACAAACGTTTTAAATATAGTACAAATGGCTCTTTTAGGAATACTATTATTTAGCAAATATATAGCTATTAGAAAATGATTTGTACCAAGCTTAGTCATAGTAACCCAAATGAAAATATTTTCGAATAACTCATATAAAAATTATTCAAAAATTACACAGAACTATCAAATATTGGAGTTATTTATATAAGTTAGTAATGATTTAAAAGATAACTCCAAAAGAACTCATATGATCTATTTCAGGGATCATTTTTTCAATGAAAGTTCTGTAGAAGTTATTTTGCATAATGTAAGTTCAGTGTAATCTATTAGTGGTTTTAATGTAAGTTATTAAAAGTATACAATTGTGCCCTCTTGCAATTATCTTGGAGTTTCGTATAATCTATTGGCTTAGTAAAGGAATATTTATGAGTTTGAAATGAGTTATTTTCTTGTTGAAAAATATGTATAATCTCAATATGATCTATTACCTTCAATGTTTAGGGACAAACAACAGATAAATACGTAATGTCAGTTTTGTATAATTTATTAATAGAGGGGGATATTTGGCAGTTTCTTATTTATATTGTAATATTTACTTTAAATAAACTAGTAATAGTGAAGATTCGATTTATCCAATATATGTAAGAACCAAAAAAAATAATACATCATACATTATTGTGAAGTTATGCATTATTGTACATGTTTATTTTCTCATTTCCCTAATGGAACCTAAGAGCATTTGAAAATCTTATCAGGTGATTTCATTGGTCCAATTCAAATCTGTGTTTATCATGGATGTGAACCAGAGAGAACTTTGAGATAATATTGTTAAAAGATGTTGATGTCTTAGATTTCTAATAAGGATTATTATAGATGAGAAGAATATACATGTGCATAGACATTTAGTAATAGAATAGAACATCTTTTAGAAGTAATTTTGAGCAAAAAATTACATGGATTGCAATTAACTATTCAACATGTTAATGGAAAACACGTCAAGGCCCTATCGGATTGTATGCTCAACTAAAATGGTAAGTAAAATTGTTTTTAATTTCAAGCATAAAATTGTATTTTCAATTGAAAAATTTTGTTATATTACTTATACTTATTATATTTGCATGTATGTCACCATGTAGCTTATATTGAAACTAAAATGACAAATAAACCTCAATATTTAATTTCCTCGAAACTTGTTTATAAAAAGTAGAATCAAAACAATCTGTCATGGAAAAAATCAAAACCTGATGCTTATGGTGGATTCCTTATGTACATGTAATATATGTCAAGGCATTAGGGTACTCAATCAGTAATTCTTTTCATGTTTTTTTAAATCTAAATTGAACACTTCATTTCATTATATACATGTACATGTACATGTAGGTATACATTGGGGTAAGCATGAAGATAGACTCAAAGATTTTTTACTCATTTTACAAACAATAGTTGATTATTCTTGGAAGTAGCCATTAAAATTACATGAATTAGTTTTAAATATAATAATTCATATTTTTAGATGAGAAGATATATAGCATTTGGCTCTACGTGCAGACCAGCTGCATCAATGTACAGAGAAGATAAATGCCTAGAATCAATTTTCGAAAAGATCAAAACTTGAAAGGACGTGATAAAACATGTGGAGTAAAGTCTAATGGACAATTTAAAACTTTATACATGTACATATGTGTGGAATACAATGTATACAATTTGTTACATATTATATGGTTTTTGTAAGAGTTATTTAAAATAGTGATTTTTGTAAGAGCTATTAACAAATGATTTTTGTAAGAGTTATTAGAAGTGATTTTTGTAAGAGTTATTAGAAATCATTTTTGTAAGAGTTATTAGAAATGATTTTTGTATGAGTTATAGTTTGTAATTTTTGTACGAGTTATTATTTGTATGTTTTATATGATTTATTAAAAGGTTGAATCAGGATTCAATATTCTTTTTAATGATTTCTGTAGAATTTATTATTCTCATTTGCATAAAATGAGTTATTATCTCATTTGCATGCGAAATTGACCACACGGAAATGGTACAGAAATTATAAGATTTGTATGATTTATTCATATGATTTATGAGTTATTTGAGGTTTGTTTTGTTTGGAATTGATAGACCTGATTATTATACAGGTACACGAATCATATTAAACAAAGAACTATTAAACCTATCATATGTATGGTCGATATCATACGTGCGTTTTTTTTCAAAATTCATGTCTATTAGGCCAAACAAAACAAAATATTACCCTACCCTACCTATTTTTTATGCATCCCCTAACATTTTTATTGCCATTTTGCTTTTAAGCATCGTTAAAGAATTACTGCATACCTATCTTCCTATTATTTCAGACATGTAATGGGAAACCTTTTTGTTTTGTTTGGTATGATTTAAAAAAAAAGAGAAAAAGTCTTAGAAACTGTTTTAACAGGTATAACAATTAAATTATCAGTTTTATAACAATGCCAATAAAATTACAATCCGCGTTAAAAGTATTTAGATAAACAGACATTTTGTTTTAGGCAATTGAAAATATGCAAGCCGACTTGGAAGACGAAAAGAAAAAGAGAATAACAAAGATTATCTCCGACGATAAAATAGACTTACAAATTATGATCTTTCATCGTTCCAATCGACGATGAAATTCGTCGACGATTTCAATTCCTCTGGACTAAAGCAAAATGTTTTGATATGTAACGCTGACTTCAGCATGACTGAGCTTGGTAGGGTTAATTCTAAGTTAGACCACGTTTATCATTTTCGTCTTTATTATCAATCGGATTTGTTTTTTATGGTGAATTCAAGTAAGCCTTTAAGGCTTTTTATGATCATACTGAATTTGATTACATTTTGTCAAGCAGTTTCAGAGAATATTTTTGAAAAGTTGAACGAACGGACGACAGAGGCCTACTGTCTCTCTGGAGAACAAAAATCCTTAGAAATTTTCCGTAAGTCATAACTAGCACCTTTGAAATGTTTGGTTTTTTTACTGTTGCACATCAACGTAACTAAATTTACAAAAAAGAGTGAAAGAAAAGCTTACCTCTAAGATAAATGAAGCAAAATCACTTTGCCCCCTTGTTTTTCCATTGTAAATGGCAGCCATTTTTGGAGATGCAAAATTTTCAAAAATCACTATATCATATAATTTTACAATACCACTTCGACCAAAGAGGTATTTTGTCATCAACTTGTTTTTGTTTGCATCAGGGAGTGCATTTTGACGTCATATGACGTCACAATAGAAATTTGGGATTTTTTCCCGTACTTTTTTTACTATGGGAATTTCCCATTCAAATGTAAATATCTAGATTTTTAGAAAATATATTCAAGCATTTTTAAAAGTTGTTATATTTTTAGTTAGGTCTTTTTGATACTCATAAGATTATGTAAATAAATAAAGGCTTATGTTTTTGAGAAAACATAAGTTTTGATTTTTTCATTCTCCAGACTACCCTTTACAGACAGTAGAGCATGGACTTTGGCATGGACAGCTACAAAAAAAGGTTTCAGGTTTAGGTAAACTAAATGTTAAATTATTCTAATTAAATCTTTATTTGCATACTACACCAGTGTACACTCGGATCAATGACGATAAAAAAGTAGCTTGCTATTTTTTAAGGTCTACTATAAGACTTCTTTTTATCTTTCAGAAACAACAGAAAATGGTCACGAAATTATGCTACAGGTCAGTTCTATGAAAATGAATAGAAATCATCTTAGGGACATCATTTGCTCTATAATTTTATAAGGTTAATAAATGCTTATACCTTAACCTCTAGGTACAAACACCGGGGACACTAACAAGAGAGTGAAAAGGCTGTTTCAAAAGGGATGCTGGAGTCTAGCACGAGAGCTGGACAGCTGGATTAGTCTTATATGAACACTGTTTATCAGATATTTTATTGTACCCCACCGCAACCCTTTTTTTCGTAACAGATGTCTCAGCTTCTATTACTCTTAGGCTTCCTATTTGATATGCAGCTTCAGGTAGGGGTCCCATGTGGTGAGATGCGTTTCCAGGTATATTTGACTTACCTTCTTCCTGTTTAATGAGCTAACTTAGAATTTTTAAGGGTCAAAGATAAAAAAAAATCGTAACAGATTTCTTAGCTACTATTATTCATAGGCTTTTGATATTTGGTATGCATACATCTTGAAGTAGGGGTCTCATATGGTCGGAGACCTTTTCAGGTCTGGGGTTTATCTACTTAATGCTTATCGAGCGGACTTACAATTTTTGCTTCTTGGCGGGGGACCCAGGAATTCCGTTATTGTATTCTATTAAAGTTATTTTATAAAATATATTAGATATCTTATTTAATATAAGAAATATATTACTTTAATAAAAATGTCGAATTAAGTTATCTCATATTTTTCAAGGGGTTACCCTTCATCAATACTATTTAAATCAAAATGGATACTCTACTGTGATGTTTGATTATTAAATTGTTATAACATAATTTGATTTTTCTGGTTTAAGGTTAATTACTTAAGCCATTTCATAATTATGACTAATCTTATCCCATTCATAGAGCAGTCTAGGTACCTGATTGTAGGGTTGTTGTACTCGTTTCTAGTGAAGCACATACCGATTTTGCCCCTGAATTTAGCATCCACAGAACTAAACCAGTGTTTTTCAATGATAGCAATTTTAAATTTATGGAACAGTATGGTGCAACACAGTTATATCAGGTGAGGATTAATAACTAATTTGTGCAGCATTATTCTTTGGTGAGACTTGTTTTGTCCTTTCGTCATGCATTGTAACAACACGTGCATGCAATAATAAATTGTCTATTAGCTCTAAAGAAGTGATATTTCCCCTGTAATACGTCCTGTAACACATGCAATAAAAAATGCCATATCTTTTAATCATGTGTAATTACAAATTTATTACACTCTTCAGAAAATGAAATAAAAAACAACGTATTTCTTTTAGATCTTGCTTTGTTTTTATTACCACTCATTATCTTTAAGATCATGCAATGACAACATTAATCTGTCTTTAAGATCAGGAAATTGCATACTTTTCGACATTAAGCAAAGTATTCCTCTTAAACCGTTGCTAGGGGTAGCCTTAACTTTCAGTGAGGTGCGAGTGTCAACTGCAAGTTTAAGACCTTCTTGTGAATTAAGAATGAAGAGCTGTTCAAATTCTTTGTTTTACTTAAATTTGTGTAATTCAATTCAAAGTACGACACGATAAATTTGTTTTTGCGTGACAACAGTAAGGTTATTTATTGCTGATCTCCTAAATCCATTGTGGGAAAAAAAGAGGAAAAATTAAGACGATATTGACTTTTTAGGTCTGTTTAGTTTATAGCCTTATTGATTTGTAAAATAATATGTCAAGTGTTTTTAAAACTGTATCAGACATATACTAGTACTCAGTGAATATTGGCGCAATTCAAAGTCATTTAATTGTCAAAATTAAACATTGTTACCATTTTCAAAAAATATCGTAATTTCGTCAAAAACAATTGTAAAAATGCACAAAAAGTTTTTGTGACTCTTTTGTCAAATCTGAAACGTTTTGCACCTTTCTTACAAATAGTTACCAAGATACCTTGAAGTAATTTACATTTTCCTCCAAACACGTTACGTTTTTTTCGTGAATACTATAAGGTTTGTTCGGGAACCTGTGACGGTTTTTGATTGACACAGCCTAAGACTGCGACGGTTTCCTGCTTATGATTAGGTCTTTACCTGTGTCGCCGAATAAATAAGCAGGTGTAGTAATCGGGTCACTCCATCCGTCTATACGTCCGTCCGTCTATACGTCCGTCCGTCTCCGTCCGTCCGTTTGTCTGTCGCACTGTAGGAGTGCCTGTCTTGTGTAATCAGAATCTCAAAAACTAAACACTAGATCTTTTTGAGATATTACACAGTAATTACAGATATATTGAAGATGTGAACCCCTTCTAATGGGTCATTTTATTATTCCGATTGGAAATAAGGGGCTCAAAATTGACTAATATTAAAAACGAAAAAAACCCGATTTTTTAATTAGTTTCCACAATTACTTTTGTTTTGGCTGATCAAATGCTATGAAACTTTACAGTAATGTCACTTGCCAAAAAAGAAAAGGTAGGGTTGATTTTGGGCGTCCCTTCTTTTTTTGTTTAGAAATTAGGGGCAAAAGGGTAGTAAGAATCGTTTAGAAATTAGGGGCCAAAATGGGATAAAAATCAAATATGTCCCTGTCAAATATTTTCCCTTTTGAGAAAACGATTTAAAAAAAAACAAATATACACTCACCGCTAATTATATAACTATTTTACTACTGACCAAGCTTAAGAATTCAGTTGTTCTTAGATTTTTTAAGAACAAAAATGACCTCAATGTAATTTAACAAAAATCAAAAGTACGTTCTTTCACTTTTACACTAAAAACAAAATCTATGAATGGTTTTGAAATTGTATTTATCTATAGTTATTTTAGTTATTATATACTTATATCTTATATCTTATATCTTAAAGTTTAAACTATTTCAATCCTTAACTAATATTTTAATCCCCGACGTGCGGGTTCCTGGTGGCGAATAGGCCTGTAGCAGCGCGGTAAAAGTCCACTTTTGAGCGCGCAGAAACCTGACATTTGGGAAGTCTGCTTTTCCCTCGAAACAGCTGAGGTGTGTGCCTTGGGTGATTAAATGGGACAGCCCTGTCATAATGAAAGCCAGGGTCGTCACACAATAATATTATGTGAAAAACCTGATCGCAATTCACATTGATACCCAATTTTAAAGAACCAAGCTGCAGGTCCCGATAAAAGAAAAAAACCCGTCGGATTGCCATGCGGGAGGTTGATTGTCCGGACGCTCCTACCTATCTCTTAACTTTTTGAAGTGACAGAGAAAAAGTGTCATCCCGAATGTTCTTGTGCCCCCGGCATTTCCGCGATCCTCTACTTCACTGTCCTTTTATACTAATGTTATCACCGCGTTTTATTTTTATCTTCATGATAGCCAAACGTGTTGATTTGGAGTAAAGCAATTAATATTAGCGAATTAACTACATGTATTGTGAAAGTAACCTAATGTTTTATTTATTATTTTAAATGTACCTACGTGTATCAATGTGACCCAACGTCTATACATTTATAATTAGGATGTATAAATTCGGATGCCCCATTGGTTTCTGTGCTTCTTTCATATTATCGTGGTTTAACTATTACAAGTGCAATTGAAAAATTATTTAACCGTATTCTTAATTATAGACTTGTTAAAAATAATATTATTAATAGGCTTTACCAAAAAAGCAAGAACTTCTGACCATATGTTTATTTTAAGAACTGTAATAGATAAGTACTGCAGTACAAGTAATAGTAAGATATTTGCCTGTTTTGTTGACCTTAAAAGGACATTTGATGTATGGGTGTGAAATATTGGGAACCTTTAATCCCTATTCTTCAAGATTTAGAAATGGTATAAAAAATATGTGTTTGGATGAAAGGAGTAGAGCCAACAGGCCCTAAAATGGCCCGGTATTTTCACTATTTTTTCAACTGCTATAACTTGTCAAAAATTTAACTAAAACAAGTTAAAGTATGAACAAACTTTTCATATCTGTAAGATTTAGCAATATACTTACACCCAAGGTTTAGCCTTGAGACTTTAAACAGGTCAGTAATTTGAAAATTTCTCATTTTTCACTCATTTTCACTTGTTTCACTGCATATTTCGTCAAAATTAGTATTGGCCACATTCCTCGACCATCGTAATTTTTTGATAATTAATTTATAGTATCATAATACACATTTCTATCACAAAATAATTTTGGTCGACAGGTGTGGCCCATTTCATATTCATTGATTTATACATGAAAATCAAGGAAAACAATCATAAATTGTTATTTTTCACCAAATAGTCTATTTTTTACCTCACTGCTCTCCTTATTGATAAATAATTGAAGGAAAAAATATTGCAATTCATGAAATATAAAGACTGATGAACATTAATGCAGCAACTACAAGCAGATAAATCAAAGTTGAATTTTTGGGCCATTTTGGGTCCTTCGTGGCTCTAATCCTTTATTCAAAACAGAGAGCTGAAACACTCTATTAAAAGTTCTGTAAATTTATATGATTTTATATATCTTGAATGTTTGATCTGATCACGGGGAGGACTGCTATAACAAATGTTTTTTTGTTTTTTTTTTACTTTTAATTTATCATTGTAGCATAATGAAATATTGGTCCTTTTCTATATCCAGACTCTTTGAACAAGTATATATATAGTATCTGCATTAAGCTATCTATTTATTATAATCTTATTCTTTATTTTATTCTCTGTTAAAATATATTCATTGTTATGATGCTGCCCTTTAAGGGACCATAATTGGAAAATAAATAATAACTTATGTCTTATTGTTGAATATGTAGATGCATGAGGTTGTGAAATGAAAATGGAAAATAAAATTTCCTATGTAAAATTGTTCGGTATTTCTGCTTCGTTCTTATTACAGTAATTTCTGAAGTTTTATATAAATCGACTGTACAATATTTGAATACTATTCTTGTACAAATTTTTATGTGCACGATTTCGTTATAAAACTAACAGTAAAATACCCATTTATCAGTCTGTAGTTCATTTATTTAATGGAAAAAAAAACAACAAAAAGCTCTCAAATTGTATTTTCAAGGCCAATTTAAAACAAAAAAATCAACTTTAACCCGAAAAAAGTGTGCTTCGTTCATCGAAAACCGTCGCCTATACACTAAAAAAACTTATAGAGCAAAAGGTACTCAAAGTTACCCCTCCCCTTATTTAACTTATATATTTGATGATGGTCTTGTGCAATGTTCAAAAGTTTAGATTTGGCAATCGCATTTGGCATATGAATAGCTATATGTATCCTCTATATACTCTATAAGTGGCTAACGGGGTATATCTCTGGGAGTTCCACAATCGGTACTCAAATTTACCCCCCCCTTTCTTATTAAACTTTTATATTTGATGATGGTCTTGTGAAAAGTTTAGATTTGGCAATGGCATTTGGCATATAAATAGCTACATGTATCCTCTATATACTCTATAAGTGGCTAACGGGGTATATCTCTGGGAGGTCCACAATCGGTACTAAACGTTAGCCCCCCTTTTCCTTTTAAATTTATATATTTGATGATGGTCTTATCTTTGAGAGCTTGTGAAATGTTAAAATGTGTAGATTTGGCAATGGGATTTTGCAAATGAATAGCTACATGTATTTCCTATATATACCCTATAAGTGACTAACGGGGTCTATTTTTGGGAGTTCAACAATCGGTACTCAAAGTTAGCCCCCTTCCTATTAAACTTATATATTTGATGATGGTCTTATCTTTGAGAGCTTGTGAAATGTTCAAAAGTGAAGATTTAGCAATGGGATTTGGCATAATAATAGCAAAATGTATTTTCTATATACCCTAAAAGTGGCTAATGAGGTTTATATATTGGAGTTCCACAATCAGTACTCAAAGTTACCCCCCTTTCCTATTAAACTTATATATTTGATGATGGTCTTATCTTTGAGAGCTTGTAAAATGTTCAAAAGTGTAGATTTGGCAATGGCATTTGACATATGAATAGCTATTTGTATTTTCTATAAACTCTATATGTGGCTAACGAGGGAATATCTCTGGGAGTTCCACAATCAGTACTCAAAGTTACCCCCCTTTGCTATTAAACTTATATATTTGATGATGGTCTTATACTTGAGAGCTTGTAAAATGTTCAAAAATGTAGATTTGGCAATGGTATTAGGCATATTAATAGCTACATGTATTTTCTATATACCCTATAAGTGGCTAACGGGGTATATTTCTTGGAGTTCCACATTCGGTATTCAAAGTTACCCCCCCTTTTCCTATTAAACTTATATATTTGATGATGGTCTTATCTTTGAGAGCTTGTGAAATGTTTAAAAGTGAAGATTTGGCAAAGGCATTTGGCATATGAATAGCTACACGTATTTTCTATATACTCTATAAGTGACTAACGGGGTATATCTCTTGGAGTTCCACAATCGGTACTCTTAGTTATGTCCCCCTTCCTATTAAACTTATATCTATATTTGATGATAGCCTTATCTTTGAGAGTTTGTGAAATGTTCAAATTTGTAGATTTAGCAATGGCATTTGGCATATGAATAGCTACATGTATTATATATATATCCTATAAGTGGCTAATGGGGTATATCTCTTAGATGATAAATTGTGTTGCGTACAGCTCTGTAAAGTAATTGGTATAATATAGATTGGATATGGTGAGCTGCAAAGTTAGAAAGGGTGTCCGTGTGCCAACAGTGATGAAAATCATCTTTTTAAAGCCGTTGACACAGGAAAATCCAGCATGGGGTTGAGCTGGAATCGAACCCATACTCTGTCATCTATGGCAACTTCGCCTGCACTGTGTCCAGCGCTCTAGACCACTAGACCACCTAGGCTAGATAAAAATCTAGCTTTCGGTTGCCTAGTTAAGCCTCCTCGTAGACAATCTAAGGTTGTAACACAGTACACGATGAACATTAGGTGGGTAGGGAGAGAAAGATAGAAAATTGGATCGCAACTGGTATAGTAATATAAGCATATATATGATAAATGGTGTTGCGTACAGCTCTGTAAAGTAATTGGTATAATATAGAATGGATATGGTGAGCTGCAAAGTTAGAAAGGGTGTCCATGTGCCAACATTGTAAAATGTTCAAAAGTGTAGATTTAGCAATGGCATTTGGCATATGAATAGCTACATGTATCCTCTATATACCCTATAAGTGGCTAACGGGGTATATATCTGGGAGTTCCACAATCAGTACTCAAATTTACCCCCCTTCCTATTAGACCCATATATTTGATGATGGTCTTGTGAAATGTTCACTCACTTACTCACTGTGAAATGTTCAAAAGTGTAGATTTGGCAATGGAATTTGGCATATGAATATCTACATGTATCCTCTATATACTCTATAAAGCCCCAGTCACACTGTCACGTTTCGAAACCCCGTTTTACTACGTTTCATAAGCGAAGTAAAACGGCTATAAACGTAATGAAACGTACCGACACGTAGTTGAAACCGGGTACATACGTAGAGATACCTGGATGCAAACGTGGGGTGCCCCGTTTGTATCGTTTTCGCTACACAAACGTGGCGAAACGTGGCTAAAAAAAACAAGCGTAGAAGATACGTAGTAGAACGTAGTAAAACGTCGTTTAAACGTGTTAAAACATAGCGAAAGCGTAACGAAAACCTAGTAAAACGTAGCGGCATGCCAACCACCAGATTTTACTACGTATTCCTAGGTATTTTCTACGTTTCACGTGGTTTCATGAGGTTTTTGTACGTTATTTTACGTTTTATGTTACGTTTCGCTAGGTTTTGCACGTTTTTAACTTTTAAGTAGGTATCATTACGTTTAACTACACTTACTCTTTCATTTTGCCCATTTTGCACCCTTGTTTTGTACAAAATCGTCATTTAGATCACATAAAAAGAAAAACAGTTTGATGAAATTTGTAAATAACGGGATGTTGCAGAACGAGCATACGCGTTTTCTACAAGATAAGGCTGTTGTTGTTTCTGTAAAACCGGAACCGGTACCAAAGGATTAGAAAAAAACGCGTTAAATTTTGGTGAGGCATTAGATAGTAGGAGATCCGATATCGGCATGTACATTTACGAACGATTTTAGATGAACTGGGACGTTAGGATAAATAGTTTCCTTCAAAACGTTTTGCGAGCTAACCCAGCTATATTTCAGGAGAATGTCGTTAGAATGACACCAGGGCTTAAGAAGAAAGACACGGTTAAGAAAGGCAATACCAGTTGGCCTATCTCTTTCTCTTGTCCTCTTCGCAGCGGTTTATCAATTTTTCTGTAACCAATTACTTTCAATCTTGGAATTTAATGACTAGGAAAAACTATATGGTGATTCTCATCTCTTAGAAATGGGGAATGAGGAAAACACTAAAATAGTACTTTGTGAAAGTCTTAAAGCTGTTTGATATAAACTATTAGTAACAAGTATTTTGTGAGCTAATGCTCACTTGTGATATTCCGCTTCAAAACTTTAGTATTCGGTTAACAGAAAGTAGATGACCTAGGATTATAAAATAGCAATACACCCTATTATACCATATGATAAGATTGAAGGCGAAATATGAAACCTCTACGACATATGGTTCACCTCCTTCACTCGGCTAACTGAGAACTCGGTCTGTTGGTTTTATTTTACATGGAGGCTATATAGGAAATGGGTCTGTTGGAAAGTCGGCTAAAGTCTGTTGGTCAAATACTATCGAGAAAAACATAGCAAGGTCAATATATTTTACTAAATATTTTTTTTTGCTTACTTTAATAAAAAAAAACAATTTATGTTGGGCAATACAATATTGAATACTGAACGTATTCATATATTGTATTTCTTTGTAGCTTACATTGGTAAACTACAAAATGGAAAGGTATGTTACTCATCGAGATATTTCTACCAAATTTGTCATTCAAAAATGTAAACATTACAGTGTTTTGCTAAAATTAAGTCAAAAGCAATACAAAAAACGCAACTTAAATTGTACATCATGTATGTTTGACAGCTTTTCTTATAACTGTACGTATAAGAAAGAAAAACCGACAGACATGCGTTTTTGTGGCATTTATTATGTTTTTGCCTTAAATTGGGTCTATTGGTGAGTCGGCTATAATGAACTCGGTCGGTTTGTCAGTCTGTTGAGAGTAAATTAATCAACAGATATCATACTATATTTGTGCCATAACACACATTTTTAACAAATAGAAATAATCTTACAAAGTGACATAAAGCGTATATATTCGTAGTGATGATTGTTTAGTCATAGATTAGACGTAAAATTAATATAAATCGCGTTATAACAAGCGCATCAGTCTGTTTGATCAAGCTTACCATTGATTTTTCAGTATGAAAAGAAAAAGAATGAACTTGATTCGCTATTCCAGAGCATGTGGGGAGTACAATGACTTCCTTGATAAAGCCACACGGCTGACAAGCAAATTGTTAACACAGGGGTACGTTGCTCCCAGGTTGTTGTCATCACTCAAGACATTTTACGGACGACATCATGTGCTCGTATACAAATACGGGATTTCTATCTCTCAGATGAGCACAGATGTTGGTTTGACATAGAGTTTTGTAATGTCATCCTTTCCGGATTTGACCAACACTTAATGGATCTTTGGCAACGTGACAGGTGTGCTATAGCAAGCAGGAACTGCTTACTCTTCCGGAGCACCTGAGTTCACTCTCGTTTCGAATTGAGTTCGCGTTGCTGAATGCGGTTTTGTTGTTATGTGTGTGTGTTTTATGTTGTTATGTGGTTTGTTTTGTTATGATGATTTTTTTGTCTGCCAGTTTTGTCTTTGTCTTTACGGTTTTATGATACTGATTACCCTTTTGATACACCTTTGCTTCTTTTCCAACAAAAAGCATTGAAGGAAAAAAATTTAAAAAAATAAAAAATAAAAGATAAAGACGTTAAACAAGACACGCTTATCCCTAAAATACTGAAAAATTCAAACACTAGTCTTAGAAAGAGAGTGAAGAACATTACAACTAACTATAAACTATGCCAACTGACTTTGTATTGCAGAACATGGCCAAAAACCATTATAACCTCCAAAGTAAAATGTATTATTTATATATATGGCAATCGTTTTAAAGCATACATGATACGTGCATTAAAAAAATCGAGAATTTTAACAGCATGTTACTACCCGGGTGGGTGGGGGGGGATGTTCGTTCGGTCTATTTTGTTTATTCACATATGATAATCTGTGATTGAACCCATAAATCAGATCTGTTCTAATTTATGCATTTTGAAGCCCTTATAATACTGTATAAATATGTACAAGTAAAAAGTACTAATTTAAAATCAACAATTTTAAAGCCATGTTATTATCCCCGCGCTAGCGAAAGCGCGGAGATAATGTTATGCTGTTCGATGTACGTACGTACATGTACGTATGGCGTTAATGTCCAGGATTATCTCTGTAACCACTGGGGGTAGAAAGATGAAACTTGGGTTATCAATTGCATTGTGGGTGGGGACTGTGCCGAAGGTTTTGGAATTTTGATAATTCCCCTAGCGGCTGGGCTGCATAGCTAGCCTAAGTGCACATTATTCCTTTGTCACGCAACTCCTCCCAGGTTATTTGGAATACGGAACTGATACTTTGCTCAGTAGTTGCACTTTGGGTGTAGATTTTGCCGAAGGTTTCAGAATTTTGATAATGCCCTTAGGTGCTGCGCAGTATAGATAGCCTACTGGCACTTTATTCCTTCGTCATGAATAATTCTTTACATTACTATCACTCCCACTACCAGGAAAAAGTTTCATATCAATACATATACATTTGATAGTACTCGTAATGCTCATTATAGTCAGAGTTTGTTTCTTTCAATTATTTGCCCTTATACTAACAAACACCATAGTAGTGCAGGGATATGCAGCATGGCTGCTTCGACTTTTTAAATACTTATAATTATACCCTCGCTTTTAAGAAGAGGGGTATACTGTTTAACCTTTATCCATTTGTCCGTCCGTTCTTTCGTACGTAACATAATTTCCGTCGCAGTTATTCAAGCAACTACATAAGGTAAAGGTCTGATATTTTGCTTTGTCTTAAAATGCCATATGGTGTATTTCGATTTTTCGCCACTAGGTCATCTACCTCTTGTTAACCAAAAACTTATGTTTTAGACGTATTGTACATACATGCAAAATTTTCCTCACAGTTTTCTCAACACTTTATGACATAGAAGTTGGCGTATAATACCTTGTACACAGCTTTATCCTATAGTACCATATGGTGTGTACTGATTTCGTGCTTTTGAATTTCTTTTTCCTGTACATACACGCAAAATTAGAGGTAATGTCACTTTTGAATTAATACAATATAAAATGTTAATCCTAAAAGTTTTAAAAAAATCAAAATATACCTCGTTCGCAATCATGCTGTCTCAGCTAATTAACTCTCAAACGACTTTTAATTTGCCGACTCACCAACAGACTTTAGCCGGCACTTTTTAGCTCACCTGACCCGAAGGGTCATGTGAGCTATTGCCATCACTTGGCGTCCGTCTTCCGTCCGTCCGTCCGTCGTCCATCGTCCGTCGTCCGTTAACTTTTTCAATCGTTAACTCCTCTGAAACCATAAGTCAAATTTCAGTTGTTTATTGGCATGGGTGCTTCAAAACTATTGTTTGGATTTTTGATTCATAAAAAAACATGGCCGCTGTAGCTAAAAATAGAACATAGGGGTAAATTGCAGTTTTTTGCAAATAACTCAAAAACGGTGACATATATCAAAATATGATCAGCACCTCAAGATCTACCTGCCCTGAAATTTTCAAGAAGATCCAACAACTGATGTAGGAGTTATTGCCCTTTTTCTGGATTTTTTCAAAATTTTTCACATATTTAGCCCTATATCTTTAAAAACTTTACAAGATATTTCAAAAATTTAAATAGCATATGATTAAGCATATCAAGATCTACATTTCATGTAATTAGGTCAAAGCTATAGGATCATGTCTTTTAGGAGTTATGGCCCTTAAAGCGTCAAAATTTACAATTTTTCATTACTTTTCTCCTGAATTTCAAAGATTTAATTGTCTGACACCATAAGACAAACTACATTTAAACTTGGCACACATATTAAATAGCATATCTGCTACAATTCTGTTGTTTGGATTTTTGATTCGTCAAAAAATATGGCTGCCATGGCTAAAAATAGAACATATGGGTAAATTGCAGTTTTTTGCTAATAACTCAAAAATGGTTACAGATATCAAAATGTTGCTATTATCTTAAGTAATCAGCACCTCAAGATCTACCTGCTCTGAAATTTTCAAGAAGATCCAACAACTGATGTAGGAGTTATTGCCCTTTTTCTGGATTTTTTCAATTTTTTACCTATTTAGCCCTATATCTTAAAAACTATACAAGATATTTCAAAAATTTAAATTGCATATGATTAAGCACACCAAGATCTACATTTCATGTAATGAGGTCAAAGCTGTAGGATCATGTCTTTTAGGAGTTATGGCCCTTAAAGTGTCAAAATTTACCATTTCTCATTACTTTTCCCCTGAATTTCAAAGATTTACTTGTCTGACACCATAAGACCAACTGCATCAAAACTTGGCACAAATATAAACCTTTTCACGGTAACTGCGGTCCTGAAGTTAGCACTTGCGCACAAACGTTTCCGGACGGCAACCATATTGAAATTCTGTTTATCTTGGTTACGCGATAATGGTTTTCAATTGCGTTGTTTATCAATGTAAAAACAGACAAAGTAAGACCGGGAAGGAAAATAATTTAAGTTTTTTTAGATTTCCTAAGAACACCAGAAAGAGGAATGCTTGGATTAAAGCGGTGAACAGAGCTGATTGGATGCCAAATGAGTACAGTCGAATCTGTTCAGAACACTTTGTCGAGGGGTATCATAGTGATGATCCTGAAGATATTAATTATAGACCTACTATATTTAAATATAAAGAGAAGACAGTCCCTGAAGGAGAAATATGGAGAACTGCTAGGCTTGCCAAGAGAACTTTATTCAAGGTTATTAACCATAATGCCCCTTAAATTAGGCTTAAAGTTAATCTTTGTCCAAAAATATATGCTGTAATGGGTGAATATGGTAGTCGTAGGATATCCATGATATTTGCTCACTTTCAATTGGGTATAAATACGGTTCCAACCAAACTGTTACATGAAGATTGTAAACTCAGAACCTATCTTTTAATAAAAACATATTTTTATCATGAACAATAGTTAAATATCCTTCAATCAATGTTCATTAAACAGATTTATACATCCAGTTTGTGACATTATTAACATATAACAATGAATCATTGAAAAATCAGAGTTATGATAATTATTCAAGTGACAAGTTGCTAGATTCAGGATAAGCAACCAAAACTGATTATTGAAGCTGGGAGATTTAAAAAAAACAACAACAAAAAGGAAAGAATTAAGGAAGATATACATGTATATGCCCCCCCCCCAAAAAAAAAAACCCAATCAATTGATACATTTTATATTGTTTTACAGGAGGTCAAAGAAAATGAAATAAAAGTCAAAAAGATAGAGGAAGCAAACCTGGCCAGCTCTTTGCTCATGCACTCCTATGCTGCTAATTCAACTTCTTATGAATCCGCAGAAGACAGTTGCCTCATCCATTATGATGACCAAGATATATGTCTGTCAGACACAAACATACATCTAACATCAGATGAAGGTAAACTTAAAATTTTCAACATTCTTTATGCATTATGAATTGATGTTGAACCCCTTTTATACAGCAGCTGTAGAAAACATACTTTCAACTGATTTAATGTAATTGTGCATGGATTTGAAACAATGACTAAAATAAATATCTGTTATTCTAAGTAAATATTATCTGTAGTACTTACTAAAGAAAACACACAAAAAACCAAGAACATATTAGAAACAGATGAAAATATTTACTGCTGTTCTGCTTATTTAGCAATTTGCCATAATTATGGAATAATAATTTCTCTTCTAATGTCTGTTGCTAACCAGTGAATGTCTCATTAAAATACATGCCCATTGGATTCTTAGAGGGGGTAGGAAATGATTGACTTTTTATTCACATTTTACCCTTAGAAACAAATTCAACCATTCTTTTATGGAGAAAGGTAAATTATGACAAAACTTATTAATAGAATTATAAAATCCTGCATCTTGTATATGCATGTATTTCTTTCATTCATTTCAGGTGTTCAATGTGACATTGACCCCTTGCTAGAAGAAAACTTATTTCTCAGAAAGGAAAATGAAAGATTGAGGACTGAGCTGCAACAGCACAAGTGGGGTGTAGAGAAAATTCAGGACAATGACTTGAAGACCAGGTTTTACACTGGATTACCAACCTTTGCAATGTTTCTTTGGCTTTTCAAGTAAGAGGAAAACTTCCATTATATCTGTTTTGAATAAAAAAAATTAATTTTAATAATCTATTCCTCCAGAAACATGACAAATTTAAAGGATATATATAGGTATGGCTCTATTTGTCTGTCAAAGATAGCTAACATTTTTTCTGAACAGTTTTCTCATTTACAACTCATCACAGCTGATTGAAATTTCGCTTACAATTATAAGTTTTAAATCTTATCCCATACTACAATTGACAATTTCAGAGTTGCTGTACATACTTAACTTCTTTTTTACCAACATCCTCAAATTTACAAACCTGTCATTGATGGTAGAAACTTTTGTAATGGTTTTGTCAGTGACTACTCCTTATAGTCATTTGAATGTTTCTGATTTTTCAACATTATTACAGTCCGAAAACCGGTGGTATTTAAACAATAGAATGTGAGCTCTTCATTGGAAAAGATAGGAAAGTCAGTTTGAATGTTTATCCTGGTTGTCAAGTGAATCAAAAGTTCTTTTTAGTACAAAATTTCTTCCAATTTTAAGTTATGCTGATAAAATAAACTTTTTTGAATTAAAAAGAGTTTTTAAAAGTAACAGATTGCATTTTAATTCATGTTATTATGTGGATATTTATGAAATGCATACGGTGCAAACTGAAATGGATCGCACAACTTTAACTTTTATATAAAAAATTGAAAAAAATCACACTATTTGTTTAAATGTATATCTTCCCATCTGCAAATTTTCAGACATGTACTGCAAGAGGTAAAGCCAAAATAAAATTAAGAAAAAGACCTATTTTTCTAGTCCGTCTTGACAACCTTCTTTTTAAAAGTACACGATTTACCTGTTGAATTCGATTATGTCATAGAACATGTTTACCTTTTTGACCGGTATCCGTAAATTGGGATCAACAGTATGTGAATTTGCATTGTATTGGAGTAAATGTCCAATTCAATATTCAGTCATCCGTTTTAAAAATAGGAACGACTCCAATTTATCATGTTTATAATTTATTAAAGATAGAACTTGGTTGTGTCCCTTGAAAGTTTTTCATAGTTACACATTGAATTCAAATGGATCGTTATATGATAACAGTAAAATATAATTTTCAAACTAATATCTGTCGAAAGAAAAGGTAATAACCTAACTTTCCCACAAGTTTCGAAAATGTACTGCAGGTATTACGCCTTGTGTGATTTTTTAAAGGTTGAGTTGACATTTTAATTTTTTCCAACGGCCAATAAGTTTCACTCGATTTGTTAAAATATGCACTTTTGTTGACCTTATAAACAACTGTTTACGCAACAGAAAAGATTCGTTAATAACATAACATGTCCAACGTATATGATAGTAGTCAAATCCATGCGTAATAAATGAAAATTGAAGATTGTTTATATGCCGTCGCCATCGTTGTTGTCATCGTTAAAAATTTAAAAACACATTAGCTGTTTTCTGCAGGGGAGATAATTGAATACCACTAGATATTAGACTGATTATGTGTATGTTGTGTCTTTTCTTGACAGCTTAAGCAGGGTATTAAATTGCATGTTTATTTTACTTTTGTAGCTATCTTCAATCAAAAGCAGAAAGAATGCAGTATTGGACAGGCCCTGAGACAACAGAAATAGACCGTGATCGCCAAAGATCATCTAGTGGGTCGTTGCGTTTAATTGACCAGTTTTTATCTGTGCTCATGAGGTTGAAATTAGGACTCTTTTGCCGTGATTTGTCAGACCGTTTTAATATTTCAGAGGGCACCTATTCAAAATATTTTTCAACTTGGCTTCTTCTTTTACACAAGGAATTAAAATATCTGAATCCTTTCCCTAGTAGAGAAATTGTTGATCGAACCATGCCAGAATGTTTCAAACTGAAATATCCGTCAACCAGAGTAATTTTAGATTGTACTGAGATTTTTATACAACGTGCATCAAGTCTTACTACACAAAGTCAAACTTTCTCACCATACAAGCATCACAATACAGTGAAGTTTCTTATTGGTATTACCCCATCTGGTGTAATATCCTTTGTGTCTGAAGGTTGGGGTGGTAGGGTATCTGACAGACAGATTACTAAGGATTCAGGCATATTGGAATTATTGCAAGAAAATGACTCTGTAATGGCCGATAAAGGTTTTACTATTAAGGACTTGGTCGAAAGTAAGAAATGCTCTTTGAACATTCCACCTTTCAGAGGAAGCACACAACAGTTTTCCACTGAGCAGGTCTTTGAAACCCAGGAAATTGCCAAACTTAGGATACATGTGGAGCGAAGTATTGGTCGGATGAAAAACTTTCATATTTTGGATGGAATAATGCCTTTATCAATTGCACCATTCTCTACAAAAATTGTTCAAGTATGCTGCTGGCTGACAAATTTTGATGAACCATTGGTCAAATAATAAATATTTTGATTATCTCTTATTTGCTTTGAAAATTATTTTTTCATTTTTGTTATATCTGCAGAGGTTTACATGAGCCCTTAATCATTGTTAATTTTTTTCCTTTTGTTTCTTAAGTGTCAACTGGTTTTGTCTTCGCTTTATTATCCTCGAGCCCAACGGAGTTGGGGAGGGGATATATAGCGTTTGGTTCGTTCGTACGTACATAATGGTTTTTGTTTTGTCAATAACTTAGAAACTAAACATCATGGAGGGATGATCTTTGGTCAGTGGGTACATATTTGATGGGAGTCAGCATCAGTACTAAAATTATGTGACCTTGACCAATATTTTCCACATAAATGACTCAGGTTAAAGTTTTGGTTAAGTTCCATATCTCAGCAACTGCAAGTGATAGAGAGATAATATTGGGTCAGTGGGTACATCGTGGAAAGTAACCAGCATCAGTACCAAAATTATGTCACCTTGACCTATATTTTCTGCATGAATCCACATACCAAACCAAGCTTGATGATCCTACCATGCATAGTTGCCGACTTGGACATAAAATAAAAGGAACAATAATCAAATTTTAAGTTTACGTATGGTAATATATTGGAAATATGTGTTCCATGTAAAATTGCACAAGCTTGTTTAACATATTTTTTACGTATTCAGCATCAAAGTACACTCTGTCAACACAAATATTGTTTTTCTCAGCATTTGTCCAGACAACAAAATCACACCATGGTAGTTCCTTCAAAGCCATCTCACCCTGCACCTGGGCAAAATACTTGTGTTTGGGGTTTAAAGATGGACCATTTGATGTCTTAATCAAACAGAAGTTTGGACTATTCATCTCAAGTATTGATTCAATTTCTGCTGTGGTTATACAGGTTCCTTCTAATGAATAAGGACACTTTATTTCAAGGAGACCCCTGCTCTCTCCATCATAAACAAGTCCATCACTTGTAGCACCAAGAAAAGAATATATTGAGTTCAAGGTCAGACCAGCTGTCTCCACAGTAAAATCTTCTCTTCCAATACTATTAAGCACAACATACTGGGCTCTGGCTTTTTCTTCATTATCAATTCCCCATTTGACTGGCTTTGGAAGTGATGAATACCTGTAAATAGATAATAAACAAGTGCTGATTGTGATTGCAAGCAAGTCACAAAAAAAATCCCCTCCTGTGCCCACTTTTGTCACAAATTATTAGAAAATGTCGCCATGTTGTTCGTAATATCAATATTGACCTAAATGCAAATTTTCGTTGAAATTGGACAACTTTTCAATTTTTGCACTTTGGCGGCCATTTTGAATATGACGGCCATCTTGGGTTTTTCGGAAAATGGTCGCATATTGTCTGGGACCTTAATATTGACCTATAAACCTATTTTGGTTCATGTATCGATATTTTTTGTGATTTTTTATGATTTATTTTGTATTTTTTTTCAAATTCAAAATGGCCGCCATTTTCGGAAAGATCATTTCCTAGTGGTGACCTATTTTTCTGGTAAGTAAGAAGAATTATAAAAATAAGAAACGGTGCAAAAACAATAAATCCCAGACACTTCGTGTAAATAAGGCATGGACCAATAGATTTTCTCTTGGGGGTGCTTGAATTTTTTTTAAATAATTAACTTGTCTTAGATTTATTGGCAATAAAAATGTCTGGTCCTAGCTTTTGGGTAAAAATATATCTGATTTAGGCCGATTCCCATATTAGTAATAGTCAAAACCATGACATTTATGCCAGAAAAATCATTTGGCCTGAACTTCAGAGTAAAAAAAAATCTAACCCACAATTTTAAAGGATTGAAACTCCTGATAATGTGCTGCTGACATGCCTCTTCTTGGATCTGACCCGTGTTATAGATGAAACAATTCTTAAGGACTTTTGTTATCAAATATTATTCATATTTTCAACTCACCTTTCTAAGCAAGAACCCTCAGTAATTTGCCTAATAAGTGATTTGGGGTTGGATCCGGCAGCCATTACATCACCAAACATAGAACTTGTAATCCTCCCTCTATGCAAATCTCTCCATATCTGGCTAGCCCTCTGGGATTTTGTGTTCTTCTCAATATAATTTATAAGGTTTGTTTCAATGGATGGTGGTGGCACTGTAAACAGATATACATTTAGAATTTAATATAATTACCAGTTTTGTTTAAGGAATCAATATAAAAGGGGTTATACAATATATAAAATTTCAATAATTTGACAATTCTAATTAAATATAAATGGGATGTGGAGTAAATGTACACAACTCCATCAACCGACAGTAATTACAAAATCCTCCATGGAAGACACCAAGCCACCTTCAATAAAGCCTGTAGATGCTGTTAGCTATCCTGCTATTTGCCCAGGATATAAACAAAAAGCACATGATTTTCAGACCAATCTCAACAGTGCTAAGGAAAACTCTCCCTCTGAGCATACAACAAAGACAAAGAAAACACAAACATACAACATATAAGGGACTCCTGGCTTAGGACAGGCACATATTGCATGTGATGGGGTTAAACTAGTTTCCTGGATCCAACCTTCCCTTTATATTTATCCCAAACACAGTACAAAAATAATGCAAAATAAAATCAATCGGTAAAATTTCAATTCATCTTGAGAGAAAATAGATACCAGTACAATAATGAGAAAATAAGGGATAGACATAAGGGTAACTCTTCAAGAGATTCTATAAAGACTTTTTGTAGACCTTATTGAGCTTAACATTTAAGCAAGCAACAGCTTTTCTCTATCTGCAATAGTTTTCAATCTATATGGAAAAAAACATGAAAAAAACACTATTTCTGATCCTTCAAGGGCTGTAACATCTGACAACTTCCACCCTATGACCTTTGGTCCAGACAATAAGGAAAAAAATTAATATAATTACAGTTATTTTTTGTAAAGACCATTTCTTCCATCTTCTTTTGCAATGGATCTATCCATGTCTCCATCTCTACTTCTCCAGAAATATCAGGTGTTGTATCAGGAATGTTCCATAAACATGACATTCCTAAAAAATGAAATTAATTAAATTTATTTTCAATGCTTCAATGGTCAATTTTAATGCTGTTTCTAGTCACTAAAAATCAAAATTCTTCATAAACTCAAAACAACACAAATAAAATGTGAACGAGAAATAACATAAAATCCCTAAAATAACTTCTCACATCTAAACCTTGTCTTATTTGTTTACCATCAAAAATATGGTAACGTAACTTATAAATGAACAAACCTGTGTTTGGAAAGACCTCTTTTAGAGTTCTTAGATGGTCGAGAGCTCTTGGCACATCAAAATGTCGATCCAAAGAATGGCGTGGATCAAATGACACAGCTTGTTTATCTTTTGGCTGCACAGTATCCACATAAGACCCATCAGACACTTGTATTGCAGATGACTTGTTTTCTAAAACTTTATGAAATACATTGTAACAGCAAATGAATGATTGTTTATAGTTAGAAAAATTGACAGGTTAATATATATATTATATAGTTGAAATAATAGAGCCCTTCACAAGTTTCAAGTAATATATTAAAAAATGTTTAATTTCCACAATTTATGCAAATAAATTAAACCATAATCATATAATTATATTGCATTGAAAATTATCAAAGTCACTCAACCAGTAAATCAAAGTCAAATGATGGGAATGCAGATGTATCAAACTGCTTCTGGAGCATGTGTATACAAAGTTTTGTTTGCCTTAGAAGTATGGTAAAAGAAATATGAAGGCCCTCATAAAACTTTACCCAGCCCATTATGTTTTTAAAATTGTCAAAGTCACTCAACCAGAAAATCAAGGTCAAGGTCAATGATGGGGATGCTGATGTACTAAGCTACTACTGGGACATATGCATACCAAGTTTCATCCAGCTAGAGGCTAGGACATATAGTTCTTGAGATATAAAGGTGATCATAAAACCTTACCCAGCCAATTATAATGTATTGAAAATTGTCAAAGTCAATCAACCGGAAAATCATGGTCAAGGTCAAAAGATGGGGATGCAGATGTACTAAGCTACTACTGGGACATGTGCATACCAAGTTTCATCCACCTAGGAAATATAGTTCTTAAGATATGGAGGTGCTCATAAAACATTTCCCACAAATGTTCACGCTGCGGCTGCCGCCGGTAAAGTCATACCTAAGTCTTTTTTTTGCTACGCAAAGGTGAGACAATTACGGATACATATGTAATAATCATTCCTTTCTTTTTTTAGCAATGGTTTGATGAATTGTTAAAACATGGTCCTGTGTTTTTTTAAGGTATTGAAATTGGTTTATATATACATATATTGCTTCTGTGTAATATTGCAGATAATGTTTGAAAATGACAAATATTAAAGTTTATCAATAATGATACCAGTATATTTTATTACCTAGATTACTCATAGGCATAGGTTTAGCACTTTGTCGAGGAATTTTCCAACCACAGATCTTATCAGTTGGACTTTCTGTTTCATTACTGCCCTTATACCCTTTAGCACTACTCAAAGCAAAAAGTAAACTCCCAATATGACTGCAAGTCTGAGCTAGTCTGAAAATATAAATTGTTTTTTTATAAAAATTTCAATAACAAATGAAAGGATAACAAAATATTTTTTTTTTATTATTTTGAAAACAATACATGATACTTTGTTACTCTTTGGAGAACAGCTGTATCCAATTTAGTGTGTAGTGCCCAACCTGTTCAAAACCATGTCTTGCACATGCAGTGTTCGAAATTAGTGGTAGACCGATAGACATTGTCTATCGTAGATCAAGCAGGTCTATACTAAATTTTGAAAAGTTTATATAGAGTATGTAGAAAATTTTCTGCAGTTGGAAGAAATGTCTATGCTAGAAAAAATTAAGTTTGAATACTGCAAATGTACATGTAGATTGTGATCTTTTGACATTATAGTCTTTACTTTTTTTCAATAAATTATTACCAATTATTAGTGGCATGTACATGTACATATTCTTTACTAAACAGTAAAAAACATTTTGCATGACAGATTTGAGAGAAATGCAATTTATCAAAGTTCAGAAATTGAAGATAACCCCCTTTCATATAATATTTCTTACCCTACTGGGCATTGGCAATATCCATACTGAATAGTCATCTCCCTGTTGCCTTTATCCAAAATGCAGACATAAACTTGATATCTTTGCTTCTTCATTGATGCTAAGACCATGGCCTTGAAATAGGAAATGCTGGTACTTATCTGAAAGAAAGCATACTGGATAAAACCTCAAAAATCTAAGTTCGAGAATAAAAATTTATGGCATGACCTTAAGGATGCACCCTAAATATATGTAGTGTGTTGATATTATGCAATTAATAGATTATAATTTATTGTTGCAAAGCCAATGGTACAATATAGTTCAATTGAAACACAGGTGCAAGACAAGGCAAGAGTATATATGTGGCACACACTTCACGTTTATACCGTGATAAAACATGAAACTATAATTTAAGGAGGTTCACTCCTCGTGTCAGCAATTTTGTAAGAGATTTTCGAACTCCTCTGGTTTATCCATTCTATACATGCTATAGCATTAATTTTTTTTTCACCATTGACCCCCCTTTTTCTTTCATTTTTTAATTGGGTACTCTATCTAGAGCAAAATATTTCTTCACATGTTATTAGTGATAAAAATAACTAATGCTATTCCAATTAAAAATCTAGAGAATTCTGTTTCCCGCAAAGAAGTACTTCCCTAGCTCAACAGTAAATGCTGGCCATTAAACCTACTAATTAATGTATGAAAGGGGGCAACCCTGTTACAAATATAAGATGAATATTATATTTTTTTATGAATAATATTTTCCGATATATGCATGGTCCTATCTTCCTTTCTCAAATCTTACTACCTGTGTAATGCAAACTTCTTGAACATCACCAGCTTCATAATGTTTCACAGCCCTGTCAAGTCCTTTAAAGTTCTGTGTTGTTGTACCAGAAAAAGTTGGTCTCTTAATCATATATTCATAGATGTTGCTAAACGTTAACAATGGGCGAGATGTGTTATAAACCTCATAATTCACTCTGTTGAAAGGGGGGAGGTTCTCGTCTTCCAGACCTGGAATGGTGACATCACCAACCGTCACTGTTTGCCTCAAAACTGGAGTTAGAACACTGCTAGGTATTTGTGCCTCGAGTAGTTCACTTACTAATTTCTCCTTTTTCTTCTTTTCATATAGAATATTATGCTCTGTTGCAAGAACTTGTAAAGATTTTAGATTTAATTTACTTAGACTTTCGCGCGTCGCCATTTTGAAACCAATGTAAATTGTTGCCGTCCGGAAACGTTTCTGCGCAAGTGCGAGAATTACCGTGAAAGGGTTTATTTGATAGCATATCTGCTACAATTCTAGTTTTGGAATTTCAATTCGTCACAAAATTTGGCTGCCATGGCTAAAAATAGAACATAGGGATAAATTGCAGTATTTTGCTTATTACTTAAAAATGGTTTCAGAAATCAAAATTTTGTAAGAATCAAAAGTGATCATCATATGAAGATCAACCTGTTCTGAAATTTTGAAAAAGATCCTACTGCTGATGAGGAAGTTATTGCCCTTTTTTGTAATGTTTGCCAAGTTTTGCACTTATTAAGCCCTTTGTCTCAAAAACTTTAGAAGATAATTCAGAAATTTAAATCCCATATGGTTAAGCACAATAATATCTACAGAATATTTGTATCTGTGTAGTTCAGGTGAGCGATTCAGGCTCCTAGGAGCCTCTTGTTTAAGAAAAACTCATTTTTATAACATTTTAACATTAAATCACTTTTTGTTGTTTAAATATTTTATTTTTAATCTGAAGAAAACCTTTCGAATCGCTAATTATATTAAAAAGTGTAAAAAATTTGTTTATTTGTAAAAAAAATCATTCAGAATTTGAGCATACCGCTGTCTCGCCTTTTCGTTTTATCGAACACTGGTATAACAAATTGACTCGGTTGCAAGTTGAAAATGTGCTCAAACGAATATCATTTTGGTTGAAAGTTTTTGTATTTTGACAATAAATTGACATTTTGCCAAAATAATATCTTTTTCACAAAAATTCATGACCATCCATTGGATTTTACTCTCAACAGACCTATAGCCGACTCTCCAACATACCCATTGCCCATATTGCCTCCATGTTAAATGAAACCAACAGACGGAGTTCTCAGTTAGCCGAGTGAAGGAGGTGTAGTTAGACAACTGTGATAGGAATTTTGCATCTATGTTCAAATTGTCTAAATCCAGTTTAGCGTGGAACCTAAAATTATCACGCGCCATTTGGTACTGCAGCATACAGCTAATGTAAAATATCATATATTTTGTATTTTAAAAGCAGTTGGAAAACTGTGACAAAATTTTATTTCACACTAACAGACGAACGGGCTGACAATGGTAATATAATATACCATCAGTGATCATAAGTCTTTGGAACGAAGATGTTATAAATGTACTAAAATATGAATGAAATCACAATTTACTTTTCTCCTCAAATTAATCACTACCTCTTCCTTGTGAATATATTTTTTTTTATTTTGAGAATTTACGCGGTTTTCGCGGATAATTCATCACAGCGTAGTGGCACGTGGTAATACGTAGTAAAACGTAGTACAAACCTAGCAAAACCGCATCAAAACGTGCTAAAACGTACCTTATACCTTGTAAAACGTGACAAACCCTAGTAATACCCGGCAAAACGTATCACATACTTAGCAAAACGTAGTAAAACTTTACGAAACGGCCGATGTTAAACCTGGCCATACCTTGTAGAACGTAATAAACGTGAGGAAGCCTTGTAAAATGTAGCATATACCTAGTTAAACGTGGAGACCGAAAACCTTGACAATAAATTGCATTAAAACGTGACGTTTTAAAACATAGTAAAACGGGGAAGCCAATACGTGACAGTTTGACTGGGGCTTAAGAGGTCCACAATCGGTACTCAAAGTTAACCCTCCCCCCCTCATTTCTTATTATTCATACATGTATATAATTTGTATCTTAGATAATCTTCATGTTAACCTCGCATAGCAAATAAAAAAAATAACAGTAGGTACCTCATTAGTATAAATATTGGTGTAGTAATTCGGTCATTCATATATTTCTCTTAAGTGATTTATTCAATATTTGCATGAAATTGTCTTATCGTGACACATACAATGCTAGTATTGTATTAAATTATATAAGATACATTTAGATGGAGTGTTTTGAAGGGAATAAGCTTTTTTAACGAACTACTTTTACGGGCTTTATTATTCATTTAATCATAGTTTTTAATCAGTCAGGTGGTCCTTGGTCTATGTAATAAACTTGGTAAAACATCAACGCATCTTTGTTTTTCACTATTTGTATATTATGCCACATGGCAACCCTTAACGTTGATAATTACAAAATAGAATATCTATTTTCATTTGTGTTCGCACTTGCCTTACTTCGTTTTTCGGTCGTCATACATATCAGTTTGGCGGACTTTTTATTTCTGTTCGCTGGAAATTGTTCGCTAGCTTGTTTTTGCACAATGTTCGCTGGGTATTGTTCGCTAGCTTTTTTGTTCGCTAGGTATTGTTCGCTAGCTTGATTCTGGGTATTTATTTTTACATTTTACTGACAATGAAGCTTTATTGCGGTAATTCAAGAAAAAGCGTTTTGGATGTACGCCCCATCCCCCAAAACTGACAAAAATTATGATTTTTTGCACAAAATCCACGTCAATACACTAAGACCACTGACTAAAACAAATTTCGTGCATTGCTTCGTGAAAAATATTTGTTTTTCACCTACCCCACACCTTAGTTAAAACCGTGATCCCCCTGTTTTTTTTATATTTCTGATTGTATTACATGTAAGTTTATATTTCTTTAAAAAGTATTTTCAAAATGTATATCGTAAGATATATTGACCTGTTTTTTTATAAGAAAGTTTGAAATATAACTTTGGAATTTCCTTATTAGTAAGACACTTTAATTTTGATATAGAACCTCGTAATGGAAACTCCCATACCACATATAGATAAGGTCAAAAGATTATCTCATCCATGTTATCTAAACTGGAACCTGTTTTTATTTCAACTCTGTATACATTTATCGATTTGCCCTTATGATTTGTTTAAAATCATCAATGCGTTACGATTCTACATTCAAATTACCCCTTACAAAGTCATTATATCGTCTTGTCACCTTTTGGATCAGGCAAATCACAAAGTATGTTATATCTTCATTATTCTACTAGTAATATGAATATAAATTAACACTCAGAGCCTCTCTATATTTATTAGTTTTTTGTTTGTTCATCTGCTTATTTATATGACATATATTGTACTTTCATATACGATATTGAGATGTGGAATAAGTGTACGCGACACAACAAACATAAACAAACAGCAATTCAAAAAATCACAACGGAAAACAGCAAGCAGTCTTCAACATGACCATAGGTCACTGCTTACCGTCTTGCATTGGCCCAAGACTTATAATACAATACAAAAGTATCAAAACCAATCCCTAAATCATCAACGAAAGACTCGATTCTTGACATAAAACAGTTAACATAGAATGACAAGGACAAACAAAGGCTTTGGCAAAGTTTCCTGGCTTAGGACAGGCACATATAAAATGTGGCGGGGTTAAACTAGTTTTTTGGATCCAACCTTCCCCCTATTGATAAGCTTGCACAAAGCTACATATAAAACACACTGTAAAACTCAATCGACAAAAGTTCAATTCAACAAGAGAGAACCTAAGACAAAATACTGTACGAAAACAACAAGACAAGGAGGAACTCTCTTGAGAACACTCGAAGTTACTGACAACTAGCTAAGTAACATTTATCGATTGATGTAAAAGAATCAAATACATCAGTTCTAAATCCTGTTGTTTTTTTTAAAATTCTACTAAGTAACCATCCCTAGACCGTCACTTAAATATTTTGCATATTTTGTTTTGTTTTGAAACCTGGACGGAGGAATGGGGTTGGGTTTTTTGGGTTGCCCCCTTTTACATGCTTCACAGAAGGCGAAAGCGTATCTAGGAGTCTCGTCACTTCATCCGTCTGTCGCTCTACAGGGCCGTTTTGTGTATTTTAATTTCAAAACCCAAACACTAGATCTCAATGAAATTTTGCATAGTGATTCTAGAATATTGAAGATATATACGATATATACCTCCCGTTTTTTTTATCATTTCATAATTTTGTTTAAGGTGGCCAAAAGAGGTCTAAAAAGCCACTTGATTCCTTGTTCCCACAATAACTTTTATGCAATGAAAATTTACAATCATGCTACTTAAAATGTACATTAAAAGAAAGGGAAGATTGGATTGATTTTAGGTCACTCCTCTTGTTTTGTTTACAATATGGAGAAAAGGGCACTGTTTAATACTAGGAAACTTTACAGTTATGTTGTGTTTTTTCTTAATACCACACTAACTTGGTTGGTAAAATGCTAGTACACTTTAATACATAAATGTTGGGTTTTTTACATGGTCTCACTTTACAGTAATGCTGTAAATTAGTCAAATAGTACCAAATAGTAGCGGATGGCAAGACAGGTGTTACTTTCCGGTGGGGATGCAGGCGGCGGTGGTGACCACGACGGTGGCATACACTTTTTGTAAGACTTTAATTTGTGGAAAATTAGTTTCTTTAAAAAAGTATAGTATCTAGGCATCATGATACTTGGTATACAGGCAGTTAAGGTGATGGTCTGGACCTTTACCAATTTTTACGTTTCAGATACTGTTAGAATCTATGTCTTTTTAGGTCGTTAACTTCTTTGAAAAACTTTTTTGGAAAATGAATTTCTTCGAAAGTATAATAGCTGGATATCTGATAATTTGCATACAGACAGTTGATTATATGGTCCAATCAAGTGTTGCTATGCCGTGTGATCCTGGTCCATTGTTTCGATTCAGTGACATTGTGAACTTAGGTGTTCTTTGCAAGACTTTGTAGAAAATGAATTATCTGAAAAGTATAATAGCTAGGCATTCAATATTTAGGATACCTTAAAGACTATCAAATATCCATATCGAGTCCAGAACAAACAGGGTTTAACACTTTGTCGTGTGACACAGGCTACGATTGTTATTGTCTTGTTAAGAAATAAGTGTCAAAATGGGACCACAAATGCCCATTTTATTGTTCTAACAACAAGGAATTGATTTTTGTGATTAAACAAAAACATTTGGTAAACATGTGGTTAAAAACATTTGGAGCCCAAAAAAGGTATAACATGGAGCTATTTTATTTTTTCTTGCAATCACTTTTGTTCTGGTTCACCGATTGATTTGAAGTTTGACAATGATGTCCCGTACCATTAAACAATAGAATACATTCTTTTTTTCAGTTTGACATAACAAGAGGCTCCCAGGAGCCTGAATCGCTCACCTGACAAATGTGCCTGAAGTAAAGGTTATAAGGCAAAATCTATTTAACGTTGAAAGGGTCATAAGATTAATAAGGGGGTCATCTGACAATATGGTGGATCTAAAGGTGCTGATCACTTTTGTTCTCAATCAAAATCTAAAAATCTGTCACCCTTTTTGAGTTATTTGCAAAAAAATGCAGTTTAACCTAATGTTCTATTTTTAGCCACAGCGGCCATGTTTTACAACCAATCAAAAATGCCCACTACAGTTCTATACACCTAATAATAATAAGCAATAATACCAAGTTTGGTTCCATTTGGACTTAAAGTGTCAGAGGAGTTAACATTTTCAATATATGGAAATGCAGTTAAAATGCTCAATTTTGACGTTCCAAGGGCAATAACTCCTCAAAGGAAAGGTCCTACAACGTTGACCCTGTTACAAATTTTGTAGATCTTGATGAGCTAAACAAAATGCAATTTAGATTTCTCAAATATCTTGTATAGTTTTCAAGATATTGAGCTAAACAGGTGCAAAATTTGCAAAAAATCCACAAAAAGGGCAATAACTCCTACATGGGTTGTTGGATTTTCTTCAAAATTTCAGAGCTTGTAGATCTTGAGGTGCTGATCACTTTTGTTCCCAATCAAAATTTTGAAATCTGTCACCGTTTTCGAGTTATTTGCAAAAAACTGCCATTTACCCCTATGTTCTATTTTTAGCCAAAGCGGCCATGTTTTACAACCATTCAAAAATCCCCACATCAGTTCTATACACCTAATGCTAATAAACAACTATACCAAGTTTGGTTCCATTTGGACTTAAAGTGTCAGAGGAGTTAACGTTTTCAATGTAATGAGGAAATGCTGTTAAAATGCTAAATTTTGACGTTCTAAGGGCAATAACTCCTAAAAGGAAAGGTCCTACAACGTTGACCCTATTACATATTTTGTAGATCTTGATGTGCTCAACAATATGCAGTTTAAATTTCTTAAATATCTAGTATAGTTTTCAAGATATTGAGCTAAACAGGTGCAAAATTTGCAAAAAATCCACAAAAAGGGCAATAACTCCTACATGGGTCGTTGGATTTTCTTCAAAATTCAGGGTAGATAGATCTTGAGGTGCTGATCACTTTTCCCCCATTGACAGAATTTTGATATCTGTAGCCGTTTTTGAGTTATTTGCAAAAAACTGCATTTTACCCCTATGTTCTATTTTTAGCCATGGCGGCCATGTTTTACGACGAATCAAAAATTCCTACATCAGTTCTAAGCACCGAATGCTAATGAACAACCATACCAAGTTTGGTTGCAATTGGACTTATGGTGTCAGAGGAGTTAACGTTTTAAAAAGTTTACGGACGACGGACGACGGACGGACGACGGACGCCAAGTGATGACAATAGCTCACATGACCCTTCGGGTCAGGTGAGCTAAAAACCTTTAAGTGGCAAACCGATTTAGGCCAAGGACAAGGCATGAATCAAATTTTGACCCCAAATTTTTGAATTATCAAAATAAGCTAAAAGTATGCGATATATACTTTGAATTCGTTGAACTTACATGTAACTATATTAGCATGATTTTGTTTTAAGACGTCCATTGTGATGTTTAAATAATTACCTAAAGTGGCCGGTTGAAAAACTGTTAAAAAAAACCCTCAAAAGTCTGAGTGGTTTTGGGCAAATTTAACTATGAGCCACACAGACATGACAGAGTACAGTGTAATAATTTTATAAATCACTTTGACACGGTCTAACAGTGTGAAAAGCGTTGTATAAAACCAAAATTTATCATCATCATTTATTATTAATTATTGTAAGCAGATTTAAAAAAAAACGTAAGTTTTGACGACCATTACCATTCTATGAGAGAAACGTTGATTTTATTTAATAGATCGTTTTAAAATTACAAATACCAAAACGCGGGTATAAACGGTTAATTTGGATATGCTATATATCGATATTTCAAGAAGTAACCTCTCATCAGTAGCATTTAAACCAAAACATTGGAAGGTCAAAATCAAAAACAGTTGAAAACGAAAAGTACTCAAAACCAAAACGTTCGAAAAAGGAAACCAAATCCAGCACCGAGGATATCGACCATGTGCATTACAAGGAAAGAAACCTGGTGTTTTCATCAATTTTGAATTTAACAATCGGAAATTTTAGCAACAATATATTAGAAATTTTATGGTAATTCGTGTCAGACAAGTCTGACTACCAGGCTTGTGATTACCCTCGGGGACCTCTGGTCCACCAGCAGCGGTTATCGCCCAGTGGTTTCAAAATTACAAATACCAAAACGCGGGTATAAACGGTTAATTTGGATATGCTATATATCGATATTTCAAGAAGTAACCTCTCATCAGTAGCATTTAAACCAAAACATTGGAAGGTCAAAATCAAAAACAGTTGAAAACGAAAAGTACTCAAAACCAAAACGTTCGAAAAAGATGTATATATTAGATTAATATTATGATTATAAATTATTGATACTTATTTGCCAAAAACAATGGGCTTTATTTAAATGGGTATGTAAAGTGCCAATTGTTTATATAAATAAAGGATTGTGTCTACTGAGAACATATAATTGACGTAATTCGAGTTATTATGCACAATTAAATGTTGTACATGTAGGTAATGTTTATTATCTTAAATCCCATAGAAGTAGACCTGTCTTGTCTTTAAACTTGATTTTCTACTTACTGGTGTTAATAAGAAACTTTTTTATCAGACCAACTAGATCCCAGAAGATAAAGATGAAAACAATACCATTAATACGTTGAAATACATTTAGACACCTAAAGGATGGGGACAACAGCAAGTAAATCAAAAGCACCTCTATTTCAAGACTCTATAGAAAATCTAGAAACTGGACGAAAGAAAATTATTAAAGGGTCAGGTATGTGATGTTACAGACGCACTATTAAAGAAAGCAAGCTTCATTGAAGATAACAAAAAACATAGCTTTATTTCTTATCCCGATTCTGATGTAAAATATATGCATACGCTACATTTTGGTGATGGAAATTATATAAAAGCTGGACATGACCTATCATTTATCAAGTGGTGAGAAATAAAACTGATAGCAAAAATAGGTTTTACATAATCTTTTCAAACTGTACAAATAGACACCAAAAATTCAGATTAACCCGAACAAAGAGTAACATATACCTAATCACATTGAATTAATAATTAATAACATGCAACTTATACAATCGAAATATTATCTATTCTGCTTTTTAACCAAAATATTCATCTTCTTGATCTTTTTTTTAATAATAAGCTAACTTGACTCAAAGGGTCATGTGAGCTATTGCCATTACTTGACACCCGTCGTCCGTCCGTCTGTACTATAATTCTGGGATAGAATATAGGTGATCAGAAACTAAAGATCTGCCTGCCCTAAGAAAAGAATCCATATATAATCCCTACAAAGTGCGACACGACAAAAATGTTTTTGCGTGACAACAATAATGTTTTTGTGGTGATAGGTAAATTTAACAAACGACAAAAATGAAAACGTATCAATTATCAGTGTCTAAATGAACGAAATATGTCTTAAAAAAGTATTGACATTTAACCTTGTATTTAACGAATCGCTAGGTATATTTTTTAAAATAAAAATGTTTAATAAAGAAGAAAACATATAAATTTTTCATCTTGTAAGCCTTGTTTTTCTACCTTCAGACGATTGATGACAAGGAACCTCACCGTAATACACTCCCTGTATAGTAAAAGCTTCCCAATCTATAGTATATGGGGGATGGGGATAGGGATGGTGAATAGTACAGGGTATATGAGGAATACTAGGGTTGCACAATATCTCCGTTCCGGATTTGACTCGTCATTTAGATGAGGTCATCAGGGGTCACGGGGAAGAAAAACGACGTCATCATCAACATGGGACAAAGGGAACGGCATTTTCAATCAACGATTCTTCTGTAATTATTCAACATATAGGGTAAAAAGCATTTGCAACTGACAAATAAACCAACCATTAACGTTTCCAACCAATAAAAAATCAATCTTGAACGGAAATAAAGAAATTACTCTCTTCGTCCATTAGCATGTTGAAACCAGTTTTTTTTAACCTGTGCGGGTTCCGGGTGGCGAATAGGCCCGCAGCAGCGCTAAGCTTGTCGGTAAAAGTCCACTAAAGAGCGCTCAGAAACCTGACATCGGGTCATGCCCCTTTGCCCTCAAAGCGACTGGGATGTGTGCCCCAGGTGGTTGAATGGGGCAGTCCTGACATCGAGAGATGCGGGGTCGTCAGGCGATAATGCGGAAAACCTGACCGCAAACCATAGTGGTGCACCGTGTTGGGAAAAATGTCACGTTCCTCGCACGTTAAAGAACCCTGCTGCAGGTCTCGGTAAGAGTAGGACCTGTAGGATCCCCATGCAGGAGGCTAAATTTCCCGTCCCTGCCTATCACTCCTTTTTCCAGTGGCAGTCAAAACTCTCCTACCCGATTGGCCTTGTGTCCCCATTTCCTCCACTTCATCATCATTTCATGTTCATCGTATCACCACTTTCATGTTCATCTCCCGGATATAGCCGAAATCGTGCTGCTTGGGAGTAAAGCAATAACTAACTAACTAAATTTTTACCAGTTCCTCCTCTTTTGGCTAAATTAGTGACCAATCCTGCAAATGCGCAACGCGTGTATGGTATCGTGTATGGGGATGGGGATAGTAAATATGAATGGTAAATGGTGAATGGGGATGGTAAATGGTATCTCCAATTTGATTGGTCCATTGAATGGTAAATGGGGAATGGGGACGTTATTTCGATTTTAATTACACCATCTTTTTTATTTTAAATAGTGAATCTAGATTGTAAATTACAATATAAATCTTAATTTAATCTTTCAATATTTTAAATTAAAAATTATTGTATTGTAAGGAATTCATGTGTAGATACTGGCTTATAAAAATATAAATAGACTGTGCACAAGTTACCGCAAAGTTCAGGATCAAATTCAATGACGTACATGTATGTTGTTTTAAATTGCGGCCCAAGATCTCTATGGAAATTGCTAACATTATTTTTGATATAATAATAGTTATTCTAGAATAAATGAAATACAACTCCTTTTAAATAAAATATTTAATTATTTGATTAATAAATAAAAATAAACACTTTATATATTTGAACATTCTTTATAATTTATTTTAAAATAAATATATAATTAAATTAATAAGTATATTAAATAAGATTGTCGATAATAAACAATGGCATTGTGGGTATGGGGAAAATTTATAATGCATGGGGAATGGAATGGTAAATAGGGATGGGGATGGTAAATAGTGTATGGGGATGGGGAAGGAAATGGCAAATGGTGTATGGGGATGGGGTTAGTATATGATGTATGGGGATGGTATCTCCTACAATGGTAAATGGGGAGAGATGGAAGCTTTTACCATACGAGTACTGTATAAGTTTATCTAAATATTTAAAGACTTGACTTATTTGCCAAAACTCATGACTTGGAATCAGTCTTCTGGCACAAAGCAAAAGAACAAAAATGCCAACCCAAATATTTAATTTTTGTAAGGTTTGTTCGTGCGTTACCGTTTGCTATATAAGGTTTTTTAGTGAGTAGGCGACGGTTTTCGATGAACAAAGCAACGGTTTTTTCGGGTTAAAGTTGATTTTTTTGTTTTAAATTGGCCTTGAAAATATAATTATAGAGCTTTTGGTTGTTTTTTTTTTTATAAATAAATTACAGACTGATAAATGGGTATTTAACTGTTAGATTTATAATGAAATCGTGCAACAAATATAAAAATCTGTACAAGAATAGTATTCAAATATTGTACTGTCGATTTATATAATATTAAAAACGAAAGAATATGGAATATGTGCCAAAAAGACACGATCCACATATTGAAATGATTTTGATAATTGTACAAAAGCATACTGAAAACTTTAGAAATTACTGTAATAAAAATAGAAGCGGAAATACAGAACAATTTTGTATAGGAAATGTTATTTTACATTTTCATTTCACAACCTCATGCATCTACATATTTAACATTATAAAAGAAGCACAGGTACCAATGGGGAATCCGAATTTATACATCTTAAATATAAATGTATAGATGGTGCACGTAGGTACATTCAAAATTATAAATATAACATTAGGTTAGTTTCACAATAAATGTTGTTAATTCGCGAATAATAGCTGCTTTACTCCAGATCAACACAACTTTGGCTATTATGAAGATGAACATTAAACGCGGGGATAAAATGAGCATAAAAGGACAGTGAAATTGAGGATTGCGGAAATGCCGGGGGCACAAGACCATTCGGGATGATACTTTTATCTGTTACTTCAAAAGGTTTAGAGATGGGTAGGAGCGGCCGGACAATTAACCTCCTGCATGGCGATCCTACGGGTTTTTCTTTTATCGGGACCAGCAGCTGGGTTCTTTAACTTGGGGTATGAATGTGGATTGCGATCAGGTTTTTCACATAATTTTATGGCGTGACGGGGCTGTCCCATTCAACCACCTGAGACACACACCTCAGCCGTTTCGAGGACAAAGCAGACTTCCTACATGTATGGTTTCTGTGCGCTCATAAAAGGACTTTTACCGTGCTGCTTCAGGCATATTCCCCACCACGAACCCTCACAGGGGGTGGAGTGGGAGGGATTGGGTTAAAATATTAGTTTAAGATTGAAATAGTTTAAACTTTTAAGATATAAGATATAAGTATATAATAACCATAAATTAATACAATTTCAAAAGCATTCATGGATTTTGTTTTTAGTGTAAAAGTGAGAGGGCGTACTTTCGACATCTGTAAAAAGTAAATTGAGGTCATTGTTGTTCTTAAAAAAAATATAAGAACAATTGAATTCTTGGTCAGTAATAAACAGTTAGAGGTGGGTGTATATTTTTCGTTTATTTTAATCGTTTTCTCCGAAAGGAAAATATTTGACAGGGAAATATTTGATTTTTATACCCTTTAGGCCCCTAATTTCTTAACGATTTTTACCCCTCTTTTGGCCCCTAATTTCTAAACGAAAAAAAGAGGACACCCAAAATCAACCCTATCCTTTCTTTTATGGCAAGTAACATTACTATAAAGTTTCATAGCTTTTGATCAACCAAAAGAAAAGTAATTGCAGATTTTAATTAAAAAATCAGTTTTTTTGTCAATTTTGGGCCCCTTATTTCTAATCGGAATTATTAAATGACCTATAAGGAGATGTGCACATCTTCAATATATCTGTATTCACTGTGTATTATTTAAAAAAAAGATCCAATGTTTAGCTTTAAGATTCTGATTACACAAGACAGGCACTCCTACAGTGAGACGGGCGGACGGAGACGGACGGACGTATAGACGGACGGAGTGACCCGATAACTACACCTGCTTACTCATTCGGCGACGCAGGTAAAAACCTAATTATAAGGAGGAAACCGTCGCAGTCTTAGGCTGTGTCACTAATAACCGTCACAGGTTCCCGAACAAACCTTACAGTATTCACGGAAAAAAACCGTAGCGTGTTTGGAGGAAAATGTAAATAACTTCAAAATATCTTTATAACTATTTGTAAGAAAGATGCTTAACGTTTCAGATTTGACAAAAGCTTAACGTTTCAGATTTGACAAAAGAGTAAAATTTTTGTTTGTTAATTTTTACAATTGTTTATTGTTGAAATAACGATGTTTTTGAAAATGGTAACAATGTTTAATTTTGACAATTAAATGACTTTGAATTGTGTAAATATTCACTAAGTATATGTCCGGTACATTTTTAAAAACACAAGACATATTTTTACAAATCAATTAATCTTTAAACTACACTGACCTTGAAAAAGTTAATATCGTCTTAATTTTTCTCTGTTTTTTCCCCACAATGCAGTTAGGAGATCAGCAAAAACCTTACTGTTGTCACGCAAAAAAAAACTATTGTGTCGCACTTTGTAGGGATTGATGTAGCAGTGACTGCTTTTTTTCAAATTTTGACTTATTAGTTCTATATACCCAAAGGGTCATGATTGTGATCTTGTGTCATTACTTGGTGTCTACGCTTCCTTCTTTTTCAAACTTTAAATCATCTCTCACCAAAAGTCCAATAGCAAATAAACTTGCCACAATTGTTAATTATCATTTGTTGGTTAAAATTTGTCGTTTAGATTTTTGATTTATGAAAAACATGGCAGCCATAGAAAAGATCGCAAAAATACGAACGTAAAATAGTATGATGCTGTCGTCGTCGTCGTCCACTTCCGCGTCTGGGTTTGCGTCGTTGTCTGGTAACTTTAATAATGCACCTTATCATTAAAGGATGGATGGCTTTGATTTTGAGGGTTTCTCCTATTTTGGTTAAGAAAAAAGGGTCAAAAAGCGTTAATAATGACATTTTTTAAACCAAAGAAAGATTCATATTTGGTGTTCCGCCCTGTTTTTTGTTTAACAAGGACCCAAAAAGGGACAAAAATGCAACTTTTTATACCTCGTTTAGAAGACGTGAGGGATATACTGTTTACCCATCTCCATTTGTTCGTTCTTTGTTCGCTCGTTCGTCTTAGTAATAAAATTTCAGTCATCGCTTCTAAGCAACCATATAATATAGAGGCGATTTTTATGCATATAGCTCATCCTATAGTACCATACGGTGTACAGCGTTTTTATGCACCTAAGTAACCTAAGTAATCTACTTCCTGTTACCGATTAATTAGGTTTTTAGACAGTTGACATTCAAAATTTTCCTTACAGTTTTACAAGCAACTTCATAATGTAGAGGTCTTATATTTGTCGTATTGCTTAATCCTATAGTGCCGCATGGTGCATTGCGAATTAATGATCCTTGGTCATTTGCCTCCTGTTCACTTAGATTTTTGCAACGCGTGGGAATATGTGCAACATTTCCCTTACAGTTTTCTGGGGAACTACATGGAGTAGAAAATAGATATTATGTAGATTGGTTTATCCTAAAGTACCATTATTATGGTGTATAAATAAATGATTTTATCCTTCTATGACATCTACTTCCTGTTTGGCTGAATAATTGAGTTTGAAAGAGAGACATAATTTTGGGTTACTTATTATTTCTGCTCTGATTCTGAAAATCATTTTGCACAAATGATATCATATTGATATAAAAAAGATTAGTTTTTGGTTCCCTTCTTTACTCGCTATAAAATTAGGGGACAAAAAGGAGTAGAAAATGAAATGTTACTGGTACAAACACCTTCATTAAGGACCAAAGGAGAGAAAACTTTTGTGACTGTAATGTTTTGAATCAGATTTTGAAAATAAAACCTATTGGATTCTTTGAAAGACGAATAGTGCCTAAGTGCACTTTAAAGCACTTTAAGCTCACCTGGTCCGAAGGTCAAGTGAGCTATTGTCGTCACGAGGCTTCCATCGTCCGTCCTTTCCTTATGTCGAAAATCTTCTCTGAAACCCTGAAGGAAATTTATCAAACTTCGGTCCACGCTCTTTTTAGGATATGAGCTCTTCAAAATTGCGCTCAGATTTTGACTTGTCAACAAATTTGACCACAGTAACTAAAAATTAAACATAGGATAAAATCACGTTTTGAAACTTAGACCTTGAAAACCCAAACAAATACCTTAATTCTGAAGGACTCCAGGCTCTTCAGAATAAAGAAAAAACTACAAAGGTGTCCTGTGGGTTGAAGATGTCAAATGACCCCTAATAAGGGATGTTGATCTTAAAAGGTGAAAAACAGCGTTTTATTAATGATTTGCATATAGAATGAATACAGTTGCAGATAGTATAAAATATATTGCTTGCTTAAACCTTCAGATCTTTAAGCTCTGCCAATCTTGCCATTAGCTCAAAATTGTCAGATGATTCTTAATAAGGGTGTTGCTCCCATTATAGCTTTAGGACCAGGGGAGCGATTCAGGCTCCTAAGAGCCTCTTGTTAAGCCAAAATATCCTGATAACTATTAAAGATTTTAAAGAAATTTGAATTGTATATTGTTAAACACATCTACGAAATATGTAACAGTGTCAAAGTTGTAGGACCGTTCATATCTTAGAACGTAAAAATCGAACATTTTCTCTTTCTTTTAAATCGTTAAGTCATCTGACACCATAAGCCAAATTTGTGGCACCTACCCGTTAATGGAAAGGGAATAAAGTTAAATATGCTGTCAAGTTAAACTTTTACAGTTCTATCGTTATAATCTGTTATTACTAAAATGCCATTTTGCAACTGCTAGTGATCTTCTTTAATTGCAAAAATCGAAAAAGAGGCAACTGTTATAGAAAAAAGGGAATTCTCCATTACATTTTTAGCATAATTGTCATACAATTAAACTACTAAGTCCTTACAACACCTTAAAGATAAGAAGCAAAATGTACGAACATCCTAAATTATGAAAAGAAAAATCACCATTTTTAGCATTTTGGCGCCATATTTAAACCGGAAGGTGTGTTTATGCGCCATTTTATGGGTCAATATCATGTCTTAATGTTGTAAATCTTAGCTATTTATTAAAATTTTGTAAAGTTATAATATGATAATAAAATAATAGGTACTCTAAAAAGACGCCATTTTGAAAAATTGGGTGGCCATCTTGAAAAATTGATTTTTTCTTTTGGCCAGGACCTGAATTCTTATACACACATGTAAAAGAAGCGTTGTGCAAAGTTTTATGCGTGTATCACAATTTGCACAATTCCCATGATTTTGAGGGTTTATAACCCCCACTATGAATAGAGAATAAGAAAATGGCTATATACTTATTCCTTATTCTCAGAACACTAAATAGGAAATAAGTAACTGGTTAGATATTCCTTATTTCATTCGAGTCAGGTAAGCTATTGCCATCACTTTGTGTCCGACGTTCGTAAACTTTTTTAAACGTTATTTGCTCTGACGCCATAGGCCATTTGCAAGCAAACTTAATACAGATGTTCATTGGCACATGTGCTTCAAAACGTCTGTCTGTTTTCGCTAGTTATTGAACTTATTGATTCAATTCATTTGATTTAAATAGGGGCTTTATTGTTATATGTTAAATCATACTATAAATTGCACTTTGGAATTTCAAACAGAAGAGTTTTTAATCAAACAAATTAAAAGAAATCACTGACACGGTACTTAAAGTAGTTAAATCTTTAACTCAATTGATAGATACTCGAGTATTACCTAATATTATGCAAGAATTTATTCAGATATTGCTTACAACTGAAATATTAAAATAGAGAAACAAAAAATTAAATAACTATATTGTGCGACCTGAAAAGGAAAGTAATTTAAGCTGCAAACATCTAAAGTTGAACTTCAAATTTCGAAAAAATACTTCCGGATCGGCATCCTAAAAAAAATTGTAAAATCATTTTCAAGCAGGAAATGTCAGCTTTTGATTTTTTACATATAGATAAGATATATATACTGAACTTGTTTCAAAAGATGGCTCTTAATAAAGGCAAATGTCTACATTTTCGATATTTATAAATAGACTCTCAAGAATTATTTTTTTACTACGCGAACAAAAAAAAATTGAAACACCGGAAAAAAGGGGGAGCTGTGGAAAAATCCCAAAGCTGGCAGGCTCAATGGGCTGATTTTGAAAGAGGGGCCATAGGGTCCACAACCTATATGGTCAAAATCTTTACCATTTCCCGGTTCGTAAGAAATCCGGGTCTAAAAAGTGTTCAAATTAAGCCATGGGGTATAGGTTCTCCTCCTGTGGAAAAATCGCCAAGCTGGCAGGCCCAATGGGACTGTGCTGATTTTGAAGGAGGGGCCATGGGGTCAACCGATATGGTCAATATCCTAAAGGGACCTTCCTTCAAAATCAGCCCAGTCCCTTGGGCCTGCCAGCTTCGGGATTTTTGCACAGGTGGGGAGAACCTATACCCCTAGGCTTAATTAATATTCTTTTTTTACCCGGACTTCTTACAAACAGAAAATGGTACATGTAAGGATAACGACTATGTAGATGGTAGACCCCATGGACCCTCCTTCAAAATCAGCCCAGTCCCATTGGCACTGAAAGATTGGGGATTTTTTCACAGGGGGAAGAACTTATACCACTAGGCTTAATATACACTCTTTTGAGACCTGGATTTCTTACAAACCGAAAGTTGGAAAGAATAAGAACTATGTGGGAAAAAGACCCCATGGCCCTTCCTTAAACATCAGCCCAGTGTCATTGGGACTGCAAGCCTGGGGATTTTTCCACAGAGGGGAGAATCCGGGGGGTATTGTGTTTTAAGAATAAGGAATAAGTAACCACTTACTAATTTACTACTTACATTTCGGGAAAAAAATTATAAAAGAATAAATAGGGAATAAGAAACCGGTTACTTACTAGTATTCACTATTTAGTGTTTTTTTTTTTAGAATAGGGATTAGTAACCAGTTACTAATTTACTATTTTACATTTCGTAGAGAAAAATTCAATTATAAAAAAATAAAAAAGGAATAGGGAATAAGTAACCAGTTACTTATTCCTTATATAGTGTTTTTTTAGAATAAGGAATAAGTAACAAGCTACTAATTTACTATTTTACATTTCGGAGGAAAAAATAAATTATAAAGAAAATAGATAAGGAATAGAGAATAAGTAACCGGTTCATCATGCTGGATTTTCCGGTGTCAACGGCTTTATAAAAGAAGATTTTCATCACTGTTGGCACACGGACACCCCTTCTAACTTAGCAGCTCACCATATCCATTCTATATTATATCAATTACTTATTCTGTATTTGGTGGTTTTTTTTAGAACAGGGAATAAGTAACCAGTAACTAATTTACTAATTTACAATTTTACATTTCGGAGAAAAAATAAATGATTTAACAAAAATAATAAGGAAGGGGGAATAACTAGTTACCTTTGGTTCCCTATTGGTGTTTTTTAGAATAAGGAATAAGTTACTAATTACTCATTCCTTATTCAAATAAGGAATAAGGAATAGGGAATAAGTAACCAACTTGACGCTTTTCGTAATTTTTTGATAATTCATTTATAATAACATTACACACATTTCTGTCATAAAATAATTTTGGTTGATAGGTGTGGCCCATTTCATATTCATCGATTTATGCATGAAAATCAAGGAAAACTGTCACAAATTGTTATTTTTCACAAAAATAGTATATTTTTTACTTCACTGCTCTCATTGTTGATAAATAATTGAAGAAAAAAAATATTGCAATTCATGAAATATAAAGACCAATGAACATCTATGCAGCAACTACAAGCAGATATTTTAAAGTTGAATTTTGGGACCATTTTGGGGCCTTCGTGGTTCTACTCCTTTAAATTGCACATTGTTAAGCACATAAAGATCAACAAAATATGTTATATGGTTTTCTCCTTAGATGGTCCATTTTCACAACCTTTCCCTTTTGTATTGCAAACCTTTGAAGTTAGAGAAAAACTTTAAGTACAATACTGATTAGTTAGTTAAGCCCTACAAAAATTCATTATGATGGGAATATTGTATTGACCCTTTTATAAAAGTAATGGTCTCTTATAACTGTTTAAGCCTCAAAGATTCTAAAATGTGTAACTAATTGAACTCTAAACTTTAATGCATTAAGTTAATCAATGTTGTCAGGTGACCCCTTATTAAACTTACAGCCCTTTTAATGTCAAGAAGACATTGAAGTCAGGTGAGCGATTCAGGCTTCTGGGAGCCTCTTGTTAAATTTAGAAGCAAAATAGTGCAACATGCCATACAGTTAAACACTGAGTGCGATCAATAGACCGCACAGGTGCATTGCAACGCGATGTACAATGAAAAAAAGGAACTTTTTATTTGTAGGAATATAATTTCTAGCTCACCTGGCCAAAAGCAACGTGAGCTTATGCCATCACTAAGCGTCCGTCTTCGTCCGTCGTCCGTCGTCTGTCGTCCGTCGTCCGTTTACAATTTCAAAAATCTTATCCACTGAAACCACTGAACAAATTTACCAGAAACTTGGCAGAAATTATATTTGACATGTTGACAACAAACGATTTTCATTTTGAAATAATTTATAAAAAACATAGCCGTGGCTAAAAATAGAACATAGGGGCAAAATGCAGTTATATGCAAATAACTCAAAAACGGCTACAGATATCAAAATTGTTGCAACGTTAGAGTAATCATCACCTCAAGATCTACCTACCCTTAAATGCTGAAGAAAATCGAACAACCCATGTAGGAGTTATTGCCATTTTTGTGGATTTTTTGCAAACTTTGCACCTGTTTAGCTCAATATCTTTAAAATTATACCAAATAATTGAGACATTTAAATTGCATATTGTTAAGCACATCACGATCTACAAAATTTTTAGTATGTGAAGGATCAACGTTGTAGGACCTTTTCTTTTAGGAGTTATTGCCCTTAGAACCTCAAAATAAAGCATTTTCACAGCATTTCGTCATTGCATCGAAAACGTTAACTCTTCTACTTTAAGTACAATTTGAAACAAACTTGGTACAGTTGTTTATTAACATTAGGTGTATAGAACTACTGTAATGTGGGGATTTTTGATTGGCCGTAAAAGATGGTCACTGTGGCTAAGGATAGAACATCGGGGAAAATCACTGTTTTTTGCAAATAACTCAAAAACTGTGACAGATTTTAGAAATGAAAATTGTATATTGTTAAGCATATACATCATGATCTACAATATATGAAATAAGGTCAATATTATAATACTGTTCATTTTATGGGTTATTCTCCTTAGAATGTTGAAGGAAAGATAATTATCAAAAATTTTCAATAATTAAAATATTGCTCTGTACCATCATTACTACATTAACTTAAACCATATTGTCAGATGACCCCTTTATTAAACTTAATATCCTTTCAATGTCAACTAGATTGTGCCTTATAACATATGTCAGGTGAGCGATTCAGGCTCCTGGGAGCCTCTAGTTTGTCTTCCTACTTTATTATGATTTGCAAACCTTTGTTATTTTTATTTGATTTTTTAATATTCAGAGGATTATTGAGAAAATATGTTTAAAAAGTTCTTGAAACAATTCACTCTATCGGAATAAGGACCTTTTTATTTGAATCCTAAAACTTCTTACATTTTACCACTCTACTTCCAGAATAGACTACGTCAATGTCTGTAATTTTCGCAACGCTCATACAAAATTTAAAAAATAGTACTATTTATTTTCAGCAAATATTTGTGATTTAGAAGAAAACAAGAAAAGATGGTTGTTTGTGGGAATATTTCTACATAATATCATTTCACCTGTTCTTCGAAAATATGTAGAGCCACACTTGGACCAGCTTTGGCTTAACTTAAAGACATCTCATGCAATTGATCATCAGCATTTTCCAACACAGCTGATGTCCTACCCACCCTTACCTACAGCAATCCGTCAAACAAGGCTAAACTATGAACCAATCAACAGCAACAAAGATCGCCATGGTAACCAATATAACAATCGTACCAAACAAAACAACCCGAATTATGACTACAGGGTTCTCAGTCCTGTTGATCTATCTAAGTTGTTTCTACAGACTCACATGGCACGTTATACAGCATTTGATGAGAGTTGTGACTCATCTGCTCTACTGGGCATGATTATCAATATAGATGTTTTCCAGCAACCAGTAAAGGATGCAGCCAAAAAGGTTTGTATCTATGGCAAAATGTCTAGATTCGTCTTAAAACTTTACCCCCCAAAATATTGTTTATATCAAACATGTATTTCACAATTTGTTTTTGACTATAGTTAATTTAACATGACATTGTTGCAGACACTTCCGCTCCTATTTTGTGTTGATGAATACATTAAGCTATAAATTAAATGTTTGAATTTGAAAAGTTTCAAGACTCAAAGTTTCTATCCCAGACAAAGGTTGGTCTTAGTCATAACTAAGATTATTTAGAGGCATTTTTGGTGTTATTGTTTTATGCTCTTCATATCTTTATAGTGTTTGGTATTTTTTTTATTTCGGTAAAGCACCTCTGATGAGTCTGGAATAGACTAAACGCGTGTTAGGCGTAGCTCAATTTACTGTGTTACTTTGTGGTATATATTATTTATAACTTAATAAATAATTTTAAAAATTATAAATAGCTGCTTATAAAAATAATTGTGTTGCTATTTTGAAAAAAAATTCTTATACAGTGTCTCTATTTCATGTATTTGGAACTAACCTTATCAGTATTTTAAAGTTAAATTTTGAAAATGTCATGTTATATTTTAAGGTATGCAAGGACACCTTGCCCCCAAAATAACGGAAAATTTAAAATGGCCGATTTTTTAATTCATCATTATTAGGTAAATTCTTTTTCTTGTGTATGAATATTGGACCACCATTCCAGGCTTGTTTTCGACATATTTTTGTTCAAATTTGGTCCCAATTACAATGGTTCACGTAATAAAAGCCCAAAAAAAATTAGCACAAAATCTTGTCTGGGGGGAAATATATTTTTATCTAAAACAATGAAATCAGGGGGATCAGCTTAGTTTTTTTCTTCAAAACAAATCTTTGTTATTTTGAGGTCAATTTTCAACTGAATTACAGAAGGGTCCAGTCCTAACCTGTAAAAACGTGAACTTACAGCAGACTTTAGGTCCGCTTTTCTGGTCAGCTATAGCTGTCAAAGGAGTACAATTTGGTCAGGTCAAAGCAGACCGTGATCCGCTTTCCTGGTCAGGTCTGCTAAAAAAAGTGAACCAGAGCGGACCTGACCACAGGTTTGAGTTGACCTGTCCTCAGGTCTAGTCAGATGGAAGCATATCGAGTGCTGTCCAGAGCTGACCTGACCAAAGAACAGGCCTGCTTTGAACAGCTTTTTCTATATAGTGGACAGAACTGCAAATCAATTTATCGATTGTCAATTCAAATAAAAATAAGCAACTTGCATATTCATTTTATTATTTTTGTCTTGTTAACGAAAGCGTACACAGTGATGTTAATGACGTTAGTCACGCCGAAAGTTAAAAAAAGTTTTCAAGAGTTGTCCACCTTATTGCGACAAATACTCGGAAAAATAAAATGCCTGTACCATATAGATTTGAAATTTTTTTTTTGAGTTTTATTGTCTTATGTGGTCTGACATAACTATTTACAGTTATCCAAACCATTATATTTTATTGATACTACTCAATAGTTAGAAAAACCCGAATAGAAGAATTTTCTATTGGAAATTAAGTCCCGCCCCTTTTACCTTATTCGGCAAATCAGACGAAATTTGATACCTCATTTCTAAAATCGGATTTAGCACCCCGAAGATCGACATTGAATGTTTTAGAATTTCACCACATGATAGATCATAAAGTATAGAATTTGAGAATTGCTGCTCATTCTTTTGTATTTTTGAAAATTATAACAAAAAAATGATATCAAGATGAAAAACGCAGTTTTTCTCATCCTGATTTACCGTTTTCGTCCAAAAATTTGAATTATTCTTAACATTTTCAACAATGAGCACCTAAATCCAAATAAATTGATCAAAAACGAACCCAAATAAATGATTTTTAATCAATTCGATGGTGCTTTTCGGGGTGCTAAACTTCAGTTTCCAAATCCGAGAAAATTCATGTTGCAGACAAAATGGTTGCCATGGATACTTATTTATGGTACTATATGAGAAGTATTTAAACGCATTTACATATTTTCTAAATACATATCAAATTCCTGTTCATTTCGATATAAAATAACTTTATAATTGATTTTTATTTTTTATGTTTGAAAGGGTCGGGAAACGGACGATTTTCCGGAAAAGTGCATTAACCAACCTGCGTACTTTAAATAAAACAAAAATAAATGATGTTTTTATGTTAAATATATAGTAATTTTTACTTTAAAATACTTATTTTGTTATTTATTCTTTTATTAATTAATCAATTCATTCATGCATTTATTAATTAATCAATTCATTCATGCATTTATTAATTAATCAATTCATTCATGCATTTATTCATTTATTCATTTTTATTTATTTATTAATTTATCTATTTATTCTTTTATTCATTAATTTATTTAATCTTTGATTTATTCATTTATTTATTTATTGTAGTAAACTTAATGTTTGGCGATTGTTTTTGTTATTACCTCGTATTTATTAATTTTATATATTAAACATATCATGGGTTTATATCTATTGCATGCACTTGTTAATGTATAAATATTATTTTCTTTTACTGGACCTGACAACTGGTCTGATCTGCTTCAATTTGAAGCTGTCCAATGCGGACCTGGAGCTGACCATACCAGTGGTCAAGTCTGCCCTGGGTGAACCTGACCAAAGCGCTAACTCACTAAAAGCGGACCAGACCTGTCCTGTTAGGACCTGGTCCACTTTGAAAGTGAACTTTGAGGCGGATCATTGTCCACTGAAAGCAAACCAAAAAGCTGTCCAGAGTCAAATTCTGGTCATCTTTTCTGGTTCACTATGCATACAGGTTAAGAACGGACCAATCTGTACCTTCCTTGCTTTATTCAAACATTTTATTTATTAAAATATGGTTAATGCATTTGTTAAATAGTTATCTTATTTTTATTTAGTTTTACATTTCTTATATTTACTGATAATTGCACTTGATTTTTGCATTTGTATCTGTTTTTGGTCACATGCCACCTGTCCTCACTAACCTTGATAAAGTAAGGATTTACCGTTCATATCCTTAGATATACAAAATAAAATTTCAAATAGATCCTTCTGGACGTAAAGAAGCAGAGGTATCAATGGGATATCCGAATAAAAAAGTCCAAGAGTTTAAAACTGACCAAAAAATTAATGAGTAAGGGGTGGATTTTGTACTTTGGTTAAATATTCAAACTTTTTGAAAGAACTTTACAACCACTTCGTTAGAGATTGACCTCGACACAATTTATGTATATGCTTGTCCTAAGCCATGAATCGGTATCAAAATTCGTTTCTTTCTAATGTTAGTTGTTCGATAACCAAATTGTGGTCCTTCTTTGAATATTTTAGAATGTTTTTAATCATTTGCATTATATTATCACAGGTAGTAAAGTGTCATATCGTATAATGCTTGGTAAAGGGATTTTTTTCATGGTCAAGGACAATATGGTTTGTACAAGAGAAATTTTCATAATGTCGGATGCAAAAATGAAACCATAATTTGTCCGGACACAACAGGCGTTTTCGGGCATTTAAAGGGTAGGGTGTATTTATACTAAAATCTGGCACATATATATGATGAAATATTTTCGCTAAATCATTCAAGAAGTATAGTTTGCTCAATTGATAAAATTACATCATTTTATGTTTCAAGCATAAGTAAAAGCCAGATTTTGCCCAAAAGCAACTTTCCACCATGCATACAACCTTTTGAATTATTTTGCAGTATAATTAAACGCTCACAAAGCCTATATCGCAAAAATACAGATTTTTACTTGTCATGGTTTGTACAAGGGGCGTCATGGTTTAGTGTAGGGTGGTCATGACTTGGTCAAGGGGTATTTAAAAATGGTTTTTAAATCTTATTCAATCATATGAGCAAAATGTGATATTTTATACCTTAAACTTGTCATATATTAATGACCATATTAACACAAACTACATATCAACCGCCCATGGAGATACACTGTATAATTTCAATGTTTGTATGCTATTCATAAGAAATGTTATAGTAATCATGAGATAAAGATTATTATACAGAGTTTTCCATATCAGGTTCCATATAATTTCGAGACTCCCATTTTAGATGGAGGCATAAGCCGAGACAATAACATCGCTAAAGAAATGATGTGGGTTCTCATATGAAAACTCTTAGTCAAAATAGATACAAAGGTATTAGGAAAACATTGACTCAGTTTATGCATGATTTTGCTTATTGCCGCTAATATATATATATATATATAGTAAGAACTCCCTATCAATAAAGCTTTTCCTTTTAGTATTCAAAGAAGGACATTCCATAAATTATATGATATTCACCACCAACTGGACTATACTAAACTATTGCAAAGAGGACATATTCTTCCATCTCAGGTATATGTTGATATATCCATAATATTAGTATTCAGTGCAACAGCAGTGTTTGTTGTATTACAGAAACGTTTGCTCTACCCATAATATCATTTTTATATTATCATACAGACGTAGCTTGTACTGATTATGGTAAGTATATGTTGTTAGCTGAGTTGCGGTCTAGAGCAAAAGTTAAAATGTTCGAAATACAAATGGCAACAAAGTTCCAGACAATAAATTTTGCTACGCGTGACGCGCATTTTGTCTATTGAAGACTCATCAGAGGCGCTCTACCAAAAATATTGAAAATGCCAAACACTATATGATTATGAGAGCATAGAACATTAAACCAAAAATACCAAACTGGGGAACCAGATTATTACTAAGATGATCAACCTATGTCTGGGGTAGGAAGAACCTTAGGGTTTAGACAATTTTGAAATTTAAACGGGTAATTTTAAGCTTTGATGTGTTCTCCAACACAAAAGTTTTGGTTCCGGAGCGGGATAACCTCGGGGAATTAAAACTCCACCAGCAGCGCTAACCTTCACGTGTGTTCGAAATACAAATGACAACAAAGTTCCAGACAATAAATTTTGCTACGCGTGACGCGCATTTTGTCTATTGAAGACTCATCAGAGGCGCTCTACCAAAAATATTGAAAATGCCAAACACTATATGATTATGAAGAGCATAGAACATTAAACCAAAAATACCAAACTAGGGAACCAAATTATTACTAAGATGATCAACCTATGTCTGGGGTAGGGAGAGCCTTAGGGTTTAGACAATTTTGAAATTAAAACAGGTAATTTTAAGCTTTGATGTGTTCTCCAACACAAAAGTGTTGGTTCCTGAGCGGGCTAACCTCAGGGAATTAAAACTCCACCAGCAGTGCTAACCTTCACGTGTGTTCGAAATACAAATGACAACAAAGTTCCAGACAATGAATTTTGCTACGCCTGACGCACGTTTCGTCTATTCAAGACTCATCAGAGGCGCTCTACCAAAAATATTGAAAATGCCAAACACTATATGATTATGAAGAGCATATAACATTAAACTTAAAATACCAAACTTGGGAACCAGATTATTACTAAGATGATCAACCTATGTCTGGGGTAGGAAGAGCCTTAGGGTTTAGACAATTTTGAAATTTAAACAGGTAATTTTAAGCTTTGATGTGTTCTCCAACACAAAAGTGTTGGTGCCGGAGCGGGATAACCTCGGGGAATTAAACCTCCACCAGCAGCGCTTACTTTCACGTGTGTTCAAAATACAAATGACAACAAAGTTCCAGACAATAAATTTTGCTACGCCTGACGCGCGTTTCGTCTATTCAAGACTCATCAGAGGCGCTCTACCAAAAATATTGAAAAAATATTGAAACGGCACAAGATGAAGGATGAGCTGAGAAATCCCTGGGCCCATTGTAACTTTACTGAATGGGACGAAAGAAAGTACAAACATGCTATATGATTATGAAGAGCATAGAACATTTAACAAAAAATACCAAACTGGGGAACCAAATTATTACTAAGATGATCAACCTTTGTCTGGGGTAGGAAGAGCCTTAGGGTTTAGACAATTTTGAAATTTAAACGGGTAATTTTAAGCTTTGATGTTCTACTTCTATGCTCCGTCACGGAGTGTGACGGCCAATCTGCATTCGGCTTCCCATATCGCAGATATAACAAACTGGACGTACGTGAACCATAATACGCCGGTTAAAAAATGACAATGGTCATCCAATTTACAATTAAAATTATGTACAGGATTGGTATGTTGGCTGGTTCACTCACTCAATGCCTTCCACATCCTCCTTCTGAAGGCGTCTGTGGTAGGAGCATCTACAACACTGCTGGGGAGCTGGTTCCAGTCTACTATAGTTCTTGGAACAAAGCTGAACTTGTAGGTGTCAGTGGAGGTGCTGAGTCTGTTAAACCTGCTAGGATGGTACTGTCTGGTTTGCCTGGTTGGTCTGGTGACATAGTCTGGGATGGTTACTGCTGCCTCGTCATGTAGGATCTTATATAGTAGAGTAAGCCGTGCTGCTTTTCGTCTTGTTTCTAAGCTGTCCCACTCCAGGTTCTGTAGGATGGTTGTGACAGTTCCTGGGTCCCGTCTGTAGTTGGATGTCGTGAAACGGGCGGCTTTTCTCTGGACCATTTCTACCTGATTGATCTGGTACTGATGATAAGGGTCCCACACCGCAGATGCATATTCCAGGTTTGGTCTGACCAAGGTCTTGTAGGCCTGTTCTCTTATATCCTGGGGGCATCTGGTTAGGTTGCGCCTTACGAAGCCAAGCGTCTTATTGGCCTTCGCCGTGATGTTGTTTACGTGGTGGTCCCAGTTTAGATCTTTTGATATCTCTACTCCCAGGTATGGATAATGGGGTACAGCTTCTAGATTATGGTCCATCATGTTGTACTTGTGAATAACCGGCTTTTTCTTCTTTGTTACTCTCAGGATGAAGCATTTCTTTGGATGGAACGTCATCTGCCATTTCTTGGACCAGTCTACTAACTTGGTTAGGTCTTCCTGTAGCCTCTCGGTGTCACTTGAGTTTCTGATGACTCGATAGAGCAGAGAATCATCGGCGAACAGTCGTATGTTGGAGTGTGGTGAAATAGTCTCCCCTATGTCGTTAATATACAGGAGGAAGCATAGGGGTCCTAAGACAGTACCTTGAGGTACGTCTGACCGCACTGGTTTCATCTCGTTCATCTTCCCATCTACTCATACTCGTTGGTGTCTTGCAGTAAGCCATGAATCAATCCATGTCAGTACGTCTCCGGAGATCCCATAGTGCTTCATCTTCAGTAGTAGGCGCTGATGTGGAACGGTGTCAAATGCCTTAGAAAAATCTAAGACCAGCATGTCTACCTGTTGTTGTTTATCTAAGGATCTTGCTATGGACTCCACAGTGTTAATCAGCTGAGTTTCTGTTGATCGATGTTGTCTGAATCCATGTTGGTTGTTGTCCAGGATATTGTGTTTCTCAAGGTGTGACATCACATGGTGGTATATGATATGCTCCATCATCTTACAGGTCACTGATGTTAAGGACACCGGTCTATAATTAACAGCCTGAGTACGATCACCCTTCTTGTAGATTGCTGTGATGTTGGCTAACCTCCAGTCGGATGGTACTTGTCCTGTTCTGAGTGTCTGGTTGAAGATATGTGTCAGGAACGGAGCGATTTGCTCAGCAGATTCTTTCAGAACTTGTGAGGGTATCAAGTCTGGGCCAATGGCTTTGGATGTGTCTAATTTGGCCAGTAGTTTCCTCACACCATTTTCTGTAACGTTTAATCTCTCGATGTCTGGAGTAGAACTATTTCCCAGGCAGGTATGTTGGTCATGTCTTCATCCGTGAAGACGCTATCATACTGGTCGTTGAGTATCTCTGCTTTCCCTAGACTGTCTATAACCTCCTCCCCTGAGTTGTTCCTAAGGGATGCGATAGTTACAGTATCTTTTCTGCGTGATTTTATGTACTTCCAGAACTTCTTTCCAGTTGTTGGTTTCTGCTCTGCTTCCTGGTTTGTGTCCTGGTCTTGATTGTTCAGTATCCCTCTAATGTATTTATCATGGGCTTTTGTCATTTCCTTCTTGACTAAGTCTCTTGCTTCTCTGTATTTCTTCCAGTTCTCAGGAGTGTCGTATTTCTTGGCGGTATTGTATCTGCGTTGGTGTTTCCGTATTAGCCTCTTGATATGATGGTTCATCCAGGGTACGTCCTTTCTTCCACTGATGGTCTTCTGTGGCACGTTTTTCTCAACCGTTTCCATAATTGTGTCTTTGAAGAATGTCCAGTTCTCGTCTACACTGTATTCATCCAGGTTGTTGTTTTGGAGTCTTTCTGAGGATGCGTTTTTGATGTCTTCCTGTATGTTGTTCGTTTTGGCTTTCTTGAAGATGTAGACCTTTCTTGGTGGTTTCTTACTTCTTTTGGGGTTGATGATGATGTCTGTGATGACAGCTTGGTGATCGCTCATTCCGGGTTGAACTTGTACTTTTTCTACTAAGCCTGGTTCGTTGGTGAACATAAGGTCTAGTGTGTTTTTCTCTATCGTGTGCTCCAACACAAAAGTGTTTGTGCCGGAGCGGGCTAACCTCGGGGAATTAAAACTCCACAAGCAGTACTAACCTTCACGTGTGTTCGAAATACAAATGACAACAAAGTTCAAGACAATAAATTTTGCTAGGCCTGACGCGCGTTTCGTCTATTCAAGACTCATCAGAGGCGCTCTACTAAACAATTTAAAATATATATTTGTTATATGCAAATACTGAAGGAAATATGGTTTTACGTTTAATAAATTCCATGAAACGAGCATAACACAGAAACACAGTATTTCGTTACACAAACACACACACAAAGAACAGCAGAAAACCCTAATATTTTGCACGATCTCTTTACTTTAGAACATGTGATAAACCATGACATAATGGTATAAACCATGACAATTTTCTGTTCCCTTTACCAAACCATGACAAAATTTTAATTTCGTTAATAAGCACAACTAAGCAGATTTAAATTTAACACGGTAAACCTTTATTGTCATGTTCAATGCCTTTCAGCTCTCCACACGATTTGATACTTAAATAAAGTTTTTTTTTCAAATATATTTTCTAAAAAATCCCTTGGACAAACCATGACTTCCCTTTACCATACCATGACAAAATCCCTTTACCAAACATTGTACGATATGACACATTACTACCTGTGATTTTAATCTATGGACATACAAAACAGTGAGCAGCAACCTGTGGTCACATTGAATGCTGCTGGCAGTTTACCGTTGTGAATTTTAAAATTGTTGCTGATCTACGTAGTTTTTGTTACGTACCTGCATCTCTATGTCGTTTATTGTAAGATAGCAAATCAATTATATAGGTTTATTTCATAAAAAGATAAAAAGTGTTAATCTTTTATTGTTGCAGTTTATTAGATGTGCTTTTTTGATTACCAATTTGAATATTGCAGTGGTAATATATTTGCTTTTTATGTTAGATAAAGGATGAGCTGAGAAATCCCTTGGCCCATTGTAACTTTACTGAATGGGACGAAAGAAAGTACAAACTTGCTATTAGTCTAATTGATAACCTGGCAAGAAATCTTCAGCTGCCCAAAAGTAAAGAAGACGAGTTCTTTCTGATGTTTTATCAATGGGTGAATCATGGTTTGTAACAAATATCGATATCTTTCAATTCAACCTCACAAGTTTAAATTTAATCAGCAAAAATTGAAAAAAAAGCACAAGGTTGCAAACCCCCTCCTTCAATATTTTCAAGATAAAAGATTTGTAGACCAGAAAAAAATGAAAAACAAAATATTATCACACCAAAACTCAAACTACCCTGAAAAAGGAGCTGAGTGAACATGTCAATATTTATATTGATTAAACATAATACCTTATTACTTTAATTTGGCACTTTGCTCCGTCTGGTGCATAGGCCATCGACGATAGTCCTTTAGCGCTGCATGTTCTTTGCTGTTTATTTCATGTTTGTCCTGCCAGCTTAAAATTCATTCAATGTGCCTTCTCCAGGTGTTTCTCGGTGGTCCTCCTTTTCTCTTGTCTTGGGATGTCCATGTTAGCGCTTGCATTTGATGTTGCCACTCGGTTTCCGTAGCCTGCCCACCTTCTTCTACGGATCACTTCTTCAACTGGACGCTCCATAACTCCTTACTGATGGTTTCGGGTCAGCGGACAGAAAGGATACGGCGATGACATTCTTGGTAAATCTCCACGTTTATGCACAATACAGAAGGACTGATTTTATGTTAGAATGAAAAAGTCGGTTGATGTCCCTGCTGATAACTCGTGAGGGAAATCACAAGCCTGGTCGTAAGACTTGTCTGACACGATGTACCATAAAATGTCTAATATTTTTATCGTTGAAATATCTATTTTTTTAAATTCAAAATTGTTTAAAACACCAGATTTCTTTCCTAGTTATGTACATGGTCGATATCCTCGGTGCAGGATTAGGCTTCCTTGTTCGAACGTTTTGGTTTTGAGTATTTTGAATTCGCCCTTCCAATGTATTGATTTAAATGCTACTGATGAGAGGTTACTCCTTAACATATATATATATATAACATATTCAAATTAACCGTTTATATCCGCGTTTTGGTATTTGTAATTTTCAGAAAATTTTAACCTGGATAAAGGGCCTCCTGCTTTTCCGATTCTGGTCTTGACATCAGCATCTGTACATCCTTGTTTGTTCACTATACTGCCAAGGTATTTGAATGACTCTACCTCTTCTAGTGGATATCGACTAGGGTTACAGGTTTATTGTTCGTGGTATTACCTTTCAGGATTTTAGTCTTTCCTCTGTGAATATTGAACCCTATGGTAGCTGAGGTTCTGGATAGTTCTGATGACTTCTCTTGCATCTTTTGGTGATTGTGTGACAGGAGTGCTAAATCATGTGCAAAATCCAAATCATGCAGCTGGTTCCAGAGTGTCCATTGTATTTCGTTTCTTTAACCCTTGGTTTTGGTCTCCATGATCCAGTCTATGGCAGGGAGAAACAAAATGGTGTGAGCAAGTATCCTTGCCTTACTCCGGTCTTGACCCTGAAGCTCTCTGTCAGTTGACTTCCGTACACTACTCTGCAGGATATTCCTTCATATGAGTTTCTTATAAGGCTTACAAATTTTTGAGGCACTGCATAATGTTTCCATAACTAACATCTCCCCGTTCAGGCTGCCAAAAGCCTTCTCATAATCTACATAATTGATGTGTAATGGTAAGTTCAAATCTCTGGACTGCTGAATGATGATGCGAAGTATCTCTATCTGGTTAAACAATGATCTGTCTTTTCTGAAACCTGCCTGGTGGTCTAGAAGTTTCTCGTGCAGCTTCTGACCCTTTCAGTTACTCCAAATTCACGTTGTAGAACATCGTTGCTGGAACAGACAGTAGTGTGATCTTTCTATAGTTTTAGAAAAGTCCCATATCTTCTTTCTTTGGCATTTTAATAAAGTGTCCTTCGTTCCACTCTAATAGTATTTCTCTCTTTTCACCAGATCTTGGCAAATATATTATAGGTATTTCAACCGTCATATAAGGGCCCATTTTAAGTAACATTGTTGTCATCTCATCCGGTCCTGGAGCCTTGCCATTCTTAAGCTGTTTTACTGCTCTCGGAATCTCCGCCCTGCTAGGTGGTTTGCAATTGATTGGTAAGTCTGTATCTGCGGGAGTAAATATATGTTGCAAATGTGTTTCTTTATGATTTGCGTTAGATGGATATTTTCGCTGGATTTATTTCCGCGGTTTCTGTCGGCCTGCGAAAATAAGCGTAAATTAAACGACCGCGAAATTAACCCGTTATACGGTAACTTGCGTGTTGGTCTAATGAGCAACTCTTCAAAATGTTCTGCCCATCTCTTCAGTTGTTTTTCAGTTTCTTAAAGCAAATTACCAACATTGTCCTTAACTGGTCTTTCCATTGGTTTGCTCCGTCTTGCTAGTTTCTCGGTGGTTTCATAAAGTATTTTCATATATTTCTGCTTGCCGCTTCAGTCTTTGCCTGTTCTGCAAGTCCTTCTACATATTCCCTCTTGTCTTCTGTGACATTTTTATTAACCTCTTTATTGGCTTCACTTTATTCATGCTATGCTTAAGCCTTGGATATTCTGGTGCGGCTGTTGTTGATTTTCTCTTTCGTGGTTTTCCTGACCTCGATCTTCCTTTATGTATTAGCTGGCATCCAATCTTTTTTCTCTGGGGTTCTTCTTCCCAATATCTCTTCACATGTTTCTATTACGGTACCTTTTTAATTCTTTCAATAATGCCCAATGTTTATGTCAGTTTTATCATCAAGTAGTAGTTCTTGTAGAGTCTGCACTTGTTGGCCAATGTAGTGCTAAAATCATCAAATAGTAGTTCTTTTAGCGTCTGCACTTGTTGGCCAATGTAGTTCTAAAATCTCTCGGTGTGATGTTGAACCTTAACTTCCTTCTTTTCTTTCATTCCAGTTTTTTAAGCTTGATTTTTACAGTTACAAGTTGGTGGTCTGAGTCAACATCTGCTCCACTCCTTACTCTGACATCTAATAGTGATTGTCGGAACTTCTTGCAGATACAGATGTGAACGGTCTTATTTTCACGTGGTCATTATGTTGTTTATTGAATTTTTTTGTGTTGGAAAATTTTCACACTAATGACAAAGTTGTGAGTCTAAGAAAAAATAACAAACATACAGAAGACCAAATAGTCGACATGCTCAATTTTTTATCGACAACATATTTGATCAGTTGGTGGACGTGTTTTTTCAGCAAATAATATGGATTCTAATGGGCACTAATTGTGCACCTTTGTTTGCTGATTTGTTTCTACATTCTTATGAAGCAGACTTCTGACAATCTCTTCTCGACAAAAAAGATCGTTATTAGTCTAGTAAATCTACACAAATTTTATAGTAACCTCAAACAATTTTGTACAAAGCAAATCAAAAATTAAATGAAAGCTATTTGTGTTAACCAATAAAATATTAAAACTATACAAAAATATAATTTGCGGAACATGCCACATTTTGGGGTAAAACATACAAAAATGTTATTGTTTTGTTTACATTACTGCTTAGTTTTGCATACTTAAACAACATATTCCATATTTACTCCTAGTGTTATGTTATATTTTCTAATTAATCTCTTTGCGTCCATATGATCTGTTTACTTCATAGTTTTATTTAGGGAAGGGTATGATGCACTCAGTTACATCGGTTAAAGACTTTTTTCTTTTAAATGAAGGTAACAAACAATTTAACTTAGCATAATTAAAACAATATATCAACAAAAAACTTCAATATCAATCAGATTATGCAGTTTTAGCGATACATATGTATTACACTTGAAGATACTCAATCAGGTTTGTTTTCTTCTACTAACCATTTCATTTTTTTTTTTTTTAGATAAAATGTTTTTGGCTTGTATTCTAACTTTTTGATGACGTCATTTTTCATATATGAATCGCTGTATATTCATAGACAAATTGTCGTTTTTTTATGGATTTTATAAACACAAAAATAACATATTTCGCAAATTATATTCATAAAATTTATATGATAAAAAGAAAGCATAACTTAACATTAAAAATGGTTTTTGTACCACTTTGTTTGAGGTTTTTCTTTAGATTGACTAGACTATATATTGATATTGTCCTTTCACTAAACACTTGTTGATTTCATCTCATATACATGTTTCCTCAGGAACTTTAGATAAAGGACACAATGGATTGTAGGACTCAATCGTCAACTCTTCCTTTTTGTGTAGCAACCTTCCGTCCGCTCCTGCTTATGGAGTTTTCGTATCACAGTTGATTCTTTTCTCCAGAGCTTGCAGGAATAGCATCGATTTCTTTGGCAGATCGTCACGTTTGACACAGAAATTGCTGTAACAGGGTAATGTTGCTCCACGGTTGCTGTCTTCACTCAAGAAATTTTACGGTAGAAACCGTGCACTTGTAGCATATATGGGATTTCCATCTCTCAAATGAGTGCAGATGTTGGTTTGTCATAGAAATTTGTTTTGTCTTCCTTTAACGAATTTGACACACTGAATTGGAAATTAGCAAACATGACTGACGGGTGTGCTATAGCAGACAGGAATCGCTTACTCTTATGGAACACCTGAGTTCACTCTTGTTACGACTTTTGTTCGCGTTGTTGATTTCCGTTCGGTTGATTTTGTGTTTTGTGTTTCTTTGTGCTCTTCTTGTTTGTGTTTACCAGTTTCGTCGTTGCCCTTTCGGACTTTTGACACTCGAATGCCCCACTGGTGCCTCTTTGCTTCTTGTTTAGTGCACAAACATCGGCGGAATTCACACTGTTCCCATTCATATATCCTACTTCATAAAGTTCCATAACTTTCTCATAGCCACTTTTATTACTACTTATTGTCATGGGAGACCTCGGATTGAAGTGTCCCATGACAATATTGATGTCTTTGTTGTTGAGTTGTTGTAGGATGGTGATTAGCTGCTCATAAATACCATCATTCTTTGTTTTGGTAATTACTATCATTAGTAGATGCATAGCGCCTTCTACATTCATCTTGATGGTCTTGAATGATGATGTCGGATGTTTTGGTCCTCTTGGTTTCAACCTTATAATTGTCATAACATCAATGCCGCCTGTAAAGTGTGTGGTGCCTCCTCTTCCCCGTGTCCTGAATATAGAACAGTTTCAACTATCATTAGTCGTCGCTGCCCAGATTGCGTCCATCTAGTCTCACAAAGTTCAGAAGGGTAAGCTTATAGTTGAGTATCTCAGCTGCTATCTTTGTTGCTTTCACTGCCTCGTACATCTTAATATCTTCCTGATTGATAGAAGGTTATTCGGTACATGCCCCATGCCCAACCCTCATCCGGGCCTGGGACCGGTCATGGTGGAGTTATTAAACATATTTAGTCAAATGAATAAAAGTCATTACGGAAATGCATAAATTCATGGTTTATTTGTATGAATAGGTGATCTATTCATTCTCGGAGATTCACCAGAACAAGAACTGGTAAAAGAAATCAGGAATCAGATCTATTACCTTGTACAGAATGTCAGTGTCATTGTTGGAAATCACGAGGAAATGAAAGGAAAACTTCATACAGAACTTTCCAATGTAGCCAAAGTTCTGGAAGATCATTCTATAAGGATACAGACATTAGAAAAGGTAGCTTCTCCAACTTAAAATTTTAATTGTCAAATTCATTCATAAAAGCAATTTAAAACGAAAGGTATTTGCTTCAGAAACAAACAAAAAAATATTATTTTTATTTTAAAAAACTTAAAAATTTTACGGAGTACAGAATTGTTAAGAAATTTATGAATATTTCCACTTCCAGTGCTTTTTTTCATTTCCGTTCAATCGAATTTTTTCTCCCTTTCCTCATAATGGATTTAAACTGTATCCCGAAATTAAATGGCCTAGAGTTACGGCTCTTTGGCCGTTGTAGACATTAAATTCAAAAAAAAATCTTTATAAAGTAGAGAAAATAGCAAAACATACAAACTTTAGATTTGGCTTGCATTAACGTATAAATAAATACGCGGGACACCGCTTCTCATTTCATCTACGTTAGGGTCACCATTAATTTTAGAGGTGAAATATCTACAAAATAACAAAATTATTTCTTAATGAAATGGTTTTTTGGAGTAACTAGAAAAGGCAGAGTATTGGTATTTTTCCCCTTGAATTATTATAGTCAAACTGTTCCATAAGCTTTTTAGAAATGTTGGTTTGAAAATAAACTGATTGTGAACCAATGTTATTTTTAACCTTTACATTTATTTTGGTAAAACGGCAAGTGGAATTTAACTAAAATTTGCTTCAAGTAGAGATAAAAAAGCTGGGTATATCTAAAGGCAAATTTCAATAGTATCATTTTACTGGTAACTTTTTTCAATCTAATCAAAATTAGGCGTTAATCTTAGTGGATCGCCAAAGAATAAAAAAGGTTAAAGAGCCTAACTTAAAGTCTAATTCTAATTAGATTGCAGAAATTTTATTATGAAATTTTGTCTTTTCAAGCAAATTTAGAGGTGTACAGTTGTTTAGAATTCGAAATAATTGCTTTCTATATTGCAAGTCTTTAAAAAGTAATTTTTGTTGTTGTAATTTTAGAAAAATGAAGTTTAGGTTTTTTTTCATATTTGTATTTTACAATTACCCTGTTTCATTAAACATTTAAATGGGAGACAGTTTTGGGCAAAACTTAAAATGAAAATTTGAAGGAAGCACTGTTTTCACCTACTCCTCCTGTGCCTTCAAATCAATACATTTTAATTGTATATAAAATTTATTAGTTTAATATTTAACCTTATTTTTATACCCTCACTCGTAAGAGAGGGGACTACTGTCAATTAACTTATTTTCGCGAGCGAATTATATTCGTGGATTTCGCGAGGAACAGAAATTCGCGAAAGAAAATCGTCGCAAAGTAACCCATTTTAATAGTAGCTTAATGGTTTTTACGAGAAATCGTGAAAATAAATAGCGAAATAGTCCTATGACACTTAAACGCGAAATATTGTAGTCGCGAAAATAAATTGGTTTACAGTATATTGCAATCACCTTGTGCGTCCGTATGTCTGTCCGGTACAATATCTCGTCTTTTATTGAAGGAATTGATTTTAAATTCTGTAATCAGCTAAATCATGAAATCATGATGGGATGTACATTTCCTCTACTTTCTAAGTCAGGCAGTGATCTACTTCCTGTTTTCTGAGCCGACCTAGATTATTTCAAGGGTAAAAAAGTCTTCTACTAAAGTGATTGATTTTAAATTTGGAACGCAGCTTAAGCATGATGAGTTGTACCATGCCTGTCAATTCCAGTTCAGTCGATCATCTACTTCCTGTTTTCTAAATGGTAGAGTGGGGGTATGCGTAGCACGAATTAGTGCAACCTCTTGTTTAAAATATAAAATTAATATGAAAAAAGTCAGAAATATTTTACATTTTCAAATATATTTGATTGAATTATGTTTTAATTATAAACATAAATCAAATTTGTATTAACATAGCTTTAATTTTCTTTTTAATACAGGAGGTATGAGAAATTTAATTTTCATCTTTCAATTGACTAAATATATTGGACTAATGGTCCCTGTTACTACAATACAGGTTTGATCTTTTACAGAAAGTTGATAAACACAGCGAGGAAATAGATAGACAAAGTGAGCAGATTAATTCAACAAAACTTAGACAAGGTATGTTTTGTACAAATGACTGAGTTTTAAAATCGGTGCAATTTATTATTTCATGTTGAAGTCTATTAATCTAACAAAAAACTCGATAGGCTCGTTTTTTCTACGACCGGAAAAAATGCAGAGGTATAATGGTATATGAGTCTGTTAACTGTAGTATTACCACAACAACTTTAGTTCTAGTTATCCGATTGCTATAGAATTTAAAAACGATGTTCCTCAACATTAAAGGATGAATGGGATTGATTTTGGGGGTCTTTCCTTTATTTGTTCAGAAATTAGGGTCCAAAATGGGCCAAAATTCAAATGTATTTGTTCTCACAATAATTTTGTTGATAGTTGGCCATTTGTTATGAAATTTGACAATGATATGTCTTACCATTTAACCATAGATGTGATTGATTTTTCATGTCCCCCTATGTCAATCCCAAAAAGGGGAAAAATGCAACTTTTTTATTTGTGATTTTGATTTTTTTTTGCAAGTTAAGTCTTGTCAAATAGTGGATACAAATTGAAGGATTAAATATTGCAAACCCCATTTTTTAAATTTATTGTCTGATTTGAAATTTGTTAGCTCACCTGGATCATGTGAGCTATTGCCATCACTTGGCGTCCGTGATCAACGTCGTCCGTAGTAGTATATCGGGTCTCTATAGGACACTTTGTACTGTTTAATTTTCCATAGACGAAAGGTCAAACCACATGGCGACAACTGTCGCCTGAGATCTCTATCAGTAAAGTCATGTGTGGTCATGCGGAACAGCGATTCGTCTTTTACTTTCGCCCCCTTTTTTAATTCGTCCCTTTCTTTCGCCCCTGATTTTTATTCGTCCCCTAAATCTTACCCTTACCCTAATCCTAAACCTAATCTCTAATCCCTTACCCTAACCTTTAACCCTTACCCTCATCTCTAACCCTAACTCTAATCTTCACCCTAACCCTAATCTCTAATCCCTTACCCTAACCTTTTATTCTTACCCTTATCTCTAACCCTAACCGTAATCTTTACCCTAACGCTAATTTCTAACCCTAACCCTAACCTTTTCTTCCATCATCTTAGGTTAGTATCGCCCTTTTTTGGGCTCCTGATTCCTTTTTGGTTCATTTTCTCTTTTGTCTTCTTTTTTTTAGCCTCTCTCTTTGTATGCTCTTGTGTTGTAGTTGTTTTGCTGTGTTGTTAAAGGTTTTTCCCCTCCTCCTCCTCATTTCCTTCCTCCACCCTTCCTCTTCCTCATCCTCTTCCCCGCCTCCTCCTCCTCCTCCTCCTTTTCCTTGTTTTGTTTGTTTCGCTTTTGTTTTTTGTTTGGTTCGCCCTTTAAGGGCTCTTTTGTTTTGTATTTGTTATTGTATAGTTTGCTTTTATTTTCTTTAAGTTCTCAATAAAAAACTCGAAATAGGGTACAACTTTTATTAACATTCTATAGTACAAGTTTTATTTACATTCTATTTTACAAATTCAATATCCATAGGGTTTGGTAGTTAAATCGTTCATGATCACTATTTTGTCAAATACAATTATATAGTCTTTCTTTTGTGAAACGGTTAACAGTTTCTGATTGCTTCTTTGGATCTTATATTCGTCTCTCACTGTCCTAATATCGTTTCTGTTAATGGTGACCATCTCCTTGATGGTGTCGTAGTTGATGTCAATGGTATTTTTAAACTTCAACGAAATTCCACGGACTTTGCACATGGTTCTGTTTCCACCTTTCTCTGGGACAGCTAGTTTATATGCATAGTTCTTTGGTCCTCCTGTTACAAACTCTGTGATGGTGTTGCCGGGAACTTCATCCGTTAAATCTTCCAAGTAGTCCCCCAGTTCTGGTTTCCATTCTCCTGGTTTCGATGTAAATACGATGGAGTCACAGTAGAGTGCTCTTGGTCCTAACTTCTCCAGATAAGAATACAGCTTTAGTCTCGCCTGAGCGGTCGTATAGGCGGCTATGACGACATTCGTTTTCATTGAGGTTTCGATGAAGTCTTCTTTAAATTTTCATCTTAGTTCGACCATTTCCTCGTTGATAAACTGGATGCCGGTCACTTCAATCTTATCGCTGGTCAACTTATCAAAATAATCATTTGGTTCTGTAATGTACGTGGTCTGTTCCATGTTGTTTCTTTGACCAAACTTGCCCCAAAAGCTGTTCAACATTAGTTTGGCTAAAGACGTGATGCCGAGGTTCTTTTCTATCTTGTTATAGTCTAACTGTATCCCTTCCTTTTCCTCGTAATCCTTGATGTAATGTTTATCCTCCTCAGATTGGCACCACTCTGGCCATCACCTAGTTTCTTGTTTCATTTTCAAGAATGTATTGATGTAGTCGCTGAAGAGTCCTCCAGACTTCCTTCCGGGATCGTACTGTTCTACCTCTTCGAAATGCCATACTTCGTAGATGGTTAAGATGGAATATCCCTTTTCCAAGGCTTTCTTCAACTCATCTGTTACCCAAGTTCCTGTTATAGCTCTATCTTTTTCAGTATGGTTACAAGTCTCCTGCTGGTATGATTCCGTACAGGTACGACAGAGTGGGAACATCAGTTTGTTGATGATCTTGCTGGGTAAAACAGGAATGTATAGGTTTCTGGGTGGTAGTACTTTACATTTCACCAATCCTTCGTACTCGTGGATGTCCTTAAAGTTTTCTGTTATGATGATGGGATGTCCTTTGGTACTTTTCCGGGCTTGTTTACAAATGGATAGAGTGATGTCACGTCATAGTAGTTGATACTGTTTTCTTCCACCTCTTTGTACAGAGTGAAGGCCTCTGTTCGTCCACCATAAAAGGCTTCTCGTGGTTCATCTCTAAGGAGTTGACAAAGTCGCTCATGGTTGTATCATTTTTCAACTCCCTCTCAAAGTCACATTCCCATTTCTCTACGTAGGTGTACCCTTCTTGTTGCAGAAAGGTCTTCTTTTCTAGGGTCCGTTGATGTAGATCGTACATGGACATGTTATTGACCGTATTGATGGTCTCTCTTGAGTAACATCTTGGGCATCCATGCCAGTAGCAGCCATGTAATTCGTACACGGTTCCATCGAGGTATTGGTCTACTCTGTAGGGACCGATCTGTTTTTCTCCTTCGTTCTCTGCATGTTGAATCTGTATGTCTCTGGTTGCGGATACATATTTTAACCATTTCATGGCCTTTATGGAGTGCTTATGTTCTGGTTGATAGCCTTGCGCTGGGATGAGTCCAATGGTGTTCTACTGTAGAAACTTGGATCGAAAGACAAGGTTGCAGGCAGAAGCTATAGTGATACTGTTTTGGAAAGGGTCGATAGGGGTGCCCTCTAATGTATCCATGAACAGTTGTCGGAAGGTTAAACAGGTTTTTCTCAGGATTTGTTTGAGTTCTTCGATGCCGCACGGGCCTTTGGGTACATTGGCTTTCTCGTGCAGTTGTTCGGCCAAGTATTCTTGAATGTACCGTCCTTTGCGGATAGTGTCCCACTTTGAGTGTTTATCGATCCTGGCTTTCGCTGTAACGATGGCTCTAGCACAGCACAGCTCGTCTCGGACTGTATCCTGATGATGCTTCTCTTGATACAGTACTTTAAGAGTTCGTCTTGGACATCAAATGGGTCGTTCTTGTGGTCTTCATACCAATGCATGAATGTTTCCCGTTCTTCCGCTTTCATTCCATCGGGATTGTAGTAATTGATGTCTGGAAGAGTTTCTAATCGGGTGTTCTGGTTTTCCTTTGTGTTAAACAGATGTGGGAAGTATCCTTTGTGGAGTTCGTCGAATCCAAACATTTTCGGGAGTTTGGCTAAGGCCATGGGAAGGAAGTTGAGATAATCTATCATCCGTATGCTGCAGCTTGGAATAGTAACTGTCATGTTCTTGGTGCCATTGGGAACGATCTTGGGTTGGATTCCTTGGTCAAATAGGTAATGCAGGACAGGGAAAGAGTCGTAGCCTTTAAAGTTGTGGCAAATTACGGTGGAGTTCGTGTTGTTTCCGGAAAATAACCAGTTGATAAACTCGTTGTTGGCGTTGTGTCCCCTAAAAATGAGTGTCCACAGATCTTGCAGGTACTCTCTTCAGTTACTTCCTCCTCCATGCACACGGTGCACACTTTATGAACAACACATAAGTTGGGTCGATGTTCTTTTGCTCCACAGGTACTGGGTTTACAGTGTGAACAGGTTCCTTTGGAATCAGGTTGGTATCCCATTTCACACTCTATGAGGTCGTCTTGTGTACATTTAAAATCAAAGAAGATGTAAGTTTGCTCTTCGAGAGGTTCTTTGATTACTATAGGCATCATGTAACACTGGTGGTTTGGATCGCAGTACTGTTTACAGGTGGAACAGTATATCTCGCCACACTCATGGTCTGTTTTCCTCTTCTCCATGTTGACAGTGTGGCCACAGTCTTTACACTTGAAGTACCATTTACATGTTGAAATGCCCTTCTTTGTTTGCTCCAAATGGAGTTGGAAGCAATTTTTTCCCCTAAAGTTCCGACCACATTGGCTACAGTTGATCCAACTGTCTTCACAAGGTTCGTGTATCTTCTTACAAAGGATGCATGGGTTGTTGCATGCATGCTCTTCTTTGTTGTTATACCCTTTTTACACTTGTCGCAGTAATAGACTCTGGTCTTGAAACCGGCTACGGTGGTGATAACATCGTAATGGTCGTCATGGCGGTATAAGTATATCTTCTTTTCGGTTTCCGGGCCTTCGTAGATGATGCCGTTAAAGTAGTCTTTGATGAAATACAAATGACAACAAAGTTCCATAAAACGATGATTTGGTATTCCGGAAGAAAAGCTTGGAATTGTTTGAGTTCTTCGATGCCGCACGGGCCTTTGGGTACATTGGCTTTCTCGTGCAGTTGTTCGGCCAAGTATTCTTGAATGTACCGTCCTTTGCGGATAGTGTCCCACTTTGAGTGTTTATCGATCCTGGCTTTCGCTGTAACGATGGCTCTAGCACAGCACAGCTCGTCTCGGACTGTATCCTGATGATGCTTCTCTTGTCCTCAAGGACTCTGTTTAAATTTACATTGTTGCATCTTTTGTGCCCGCTTCCTTTGGGGATGGACACGTGAAGAATATCTAATGCTAAACTTCCATCCAATACAAACTCCTCATGAGATTGTAATACTCTCTCTATTTCCTTTAACAGTAGTTCCGTAGTCATGTCCTTGAGTTGTAATATTGGAAGGGCAATCGGGAAGTCAAGGGAGTTGGTTTCAATTGTTAGTTTAACAAGGTCCTGTTCTTTCATATCTTCGCCGATGGTTTGCAGGATGGAGTCGATGTAGTGTTCTTATAATGGAAGGCAGGTCCGTGACTTCAAATAACTTAAAGGTGACGGTATAATGATTTCTCGAAGTTCCAAACTTGAGTATTCTTTTCTTCTCCTGCCGTTTGATGGTATAATAGGATTTCGGATCATCCATGTGGAATGGTTGCCCTGCTCCTCTTTGTCCATGTCTTTGCTGATGTAACTCTAAATGGCGTTGGGTGGCAAAGGCCTGGTTGCATTGAGTACATTCATAACCCATTTGGTGGCGGGTCATGTGAGCTTGTAGATTCTCCCGCCTTGTAAAAGTCTTGGTGCATCTAGTACACGAGTAAGTCTCTCGGTGGTTGTTCCATCGTCTATGACGATGTAGCTGACTCATCTTCTCAAAATTGGTTTTACATTGGTTGCAGGTAAATTGTTCAGCCATCTGAAATAAAATTACACAGGTAAGTATATGGTGTCTATTGTTTCCTCTTTCTTTTAATTGTATACGTTTAAAATTATATGTCGTCTATTGATTCCTTCTCTTTTAATTATACGCCTTTCAAATTATATACTGTCTATTGTTCCTCCTCTTTTAATAGTATGCCTTTCAAAATTAAGTTGAATATGTACGAGTCACACCTTTTCTCTCTTCGTTAAAACACGTCTATACTCTTTGGTGTCAAATCGTAAAATGATTTCATTTCAAATGGTTTACCTGTATAATGGATTGTACCACGTGATCATGTCACGTGAATTCTGGATCAAACCGGTTAGAACTGGTTTGCATTTGATTTTACATTTTGAAAGTTTTAGTTCATTGGATTGCTTTTTTTGTTGGAATCGGTTCTTTAAATTTTCATGTTTGCTGTTTTTTCGTCAACAGATTTTCCTAACGGTAAGATTTTGTAAGTTTGTTTTCGTAGTTTGATTTTTTTTCGTCAACATATTTTCTTAACGGTAAGATTTTGTAAGTTTGTTATGATAGTTTGTTGGTTTTTTCATCAACAGATTTTCTGAACGGTAAGATTTTGTAAGTTTGTTTTCATAGTTTGACGTTTGTCCGTCATCGGATTTTGTTTCATGTCAAGTATTCATCATGTTTCTTTTCAAAGTTGATGTTTTTCGTCAATACATTTTGATTTTGTTTAAATGAGGTGTACCGATTTTCGTTTTTTTCGTCAAACGTTTAGATCGTTTTCCTGTATTTTGGTTGAAGGTGTCACCGAAAACGCTTTTATAGCCACTTTTGAAAGGGGGGAAATGGCTTAAAATGGGTGTTTTGGGGTGAAAATGAGTAAAATGGGTGTTTTTGGGGTAAAATGAGTAAAATAGGGGTGCGGAGGCTAATGGGGGGGAATTGGTGCTGCTGCTGCTGCTGCTGCTGCTGCTGCTGTTGCTGCTGTGGAGGGTAAATGGCTGCTATTGTTGCTCTAGTAGAGGTAGTTTCGGGGAGGGATTTTGCTGTTCCATGGGAAGAATGAAAACGCGTATACTAGTTCGGATGATTTATTGAGTTAAAACATTCTTCTTCATGTAGTCTTTAAACGATCGCTTCTTCTCTAATGGGTTGGCTGGTCTCTTTCGGGTGATCCTTGTTTGTTTTGGATTTTCCTCCTCTACAGTTCTTTGTACATTTAGGCTTTTCAAGACTTTTCTTGGGGTTCTTTACTTCTTGGACTTTGTTATTCTTCCTCTTGGGTTCTTTGTAGGATTCACTGATTTTCCATTGTGGTTCATTGGTTTCTTGGTCTTTAGACCGTTGAGGTTCTTTACACCCTTGGTCCTCTCTGGCTTCTTAAGTTTCGCCTCGTGTGAGTCCTGTAGCTTTGTCAAATGTCTAATTTCCTTGTATATTGCTTTTCCTAAACTTTCAAGTCTATGTTCCGCACTCTTTGGACGTCTTGAATGTTCTTCCGGTGGTACAGCGAGTCGAGTCTTAGCTTGTGTTGTCCTTTTCTCTTTTGCGTCTACATGCTTCACCTTCTCGTGGCGTGTGACATCACTCGGCTATGACAATCGTCTATTGCATTCGGAGCACTGATAAGCCATGTTTTCTTCTTCTTCTTCCAGGTAAGGAGCCGGATTCGTTTCCGAATGTGGATGGCTCCGCGAAAACTTTGGACGCGTGTCGGGCAACACAGTCGTTTTCTAACGCTATGTACAATTAAAATAAACGGAATTTTACAATTAAAATCATCTTCACTATGGGAGCTGTGTTAGTTGGCAACAGAGCATGCCTTAAGGGCAGCTCTGAATCCCTCCATGGTTTTTGCGGATGTTGCTGGTGTTGGTAGCCGGTTCCAGTCCCTGATGGTCTTTGGGAAGAACGATTGTCCGTAGATTTCGCAATTTGTTCTCTCTTGGAAATATTTATCAGCCCCTCTTGTTCTTCTATCGTTTGGTCTTAGATACTGTTCCTTGTCGATGTCTATCAGTTCATTTTTGATCTTGTACAGCATGTTAAGTCTGGCATTTTTCCTTCTTGTTTCTAGTCTTTCCCATTTAAGTTCGTTTATCATCTGGGTGACGCAACCAGGAGTTCTGTCGGTGTAATAATTGTTAACGAATCTTGCTGCTCTTTTCTGTATTTGTTCTATGGATTTTATTTGGGTCTGGTTTGTTGGATCACAAATCGAGCATGCATATTCTACTGTTGGTCTAACCATAGATGTGTAAGCTGCAGATTTGACGTTTTTGGAGCAGTCTTTGAGGTTGCGGCGTATAAATCCCAATGTCTTATTTCCCTTTCCAGTGATGTTGTTGATGTGTGTGTTCCAAGTTAAGTTGTTGTTGATTGTTACTCCCAGGTATTTGCTAGCCTCGACGTTGTCCAGAGTATATCCATGTAGCTTGTATGATGTTTGGATTGTCTTTTTGTTTTCGGTTTAACTCTTATGACTATGCACTTCTTTTCGTTGAAACTCATTTGCCATTTGTTTTCCCAGGTCTCCAGGGCAGTGAGGTCTTTCTGTAAAAGGTCGCTATCTGCTTGATTGTTAATTGTCCGGAAAAGTAGGCTGTCATCAGCGAATAGTTTAGTCACAGACGATGTAGCAGTCTCTGGCATATCGTTGATATATGTTAGAAATAGTAAGGGTCCCAATATGGTGCCTTGAGGAACCCCTGATAAGACTGCCGCTTCTGATGATGTTGTACCTTCTAATATTACTTGTTGTTTCCTATTGTTGAGAAATGAGCGAATCCAGTCGTTGGTTTCCTTGTAGTATTCCAATTTGTGGAGTAATCTGACATGTGGAACTTTGTCGAAAGCCTCGGCAAAGTCAAGGAGTATAATGTCGACTTGGTTTCCTTTTGCTATTCTCTCCGCGATGTCGTGGATGGTCACAATGAGTTGGGACTCGCAAGATCTTTTTTTGCGGAATCCGTGTTGAGCATCTGTTAGTATTTTGTTCTTGTCGAAATGTTTCATGATGTTGCTGTGTATAATGTGTTCAAGTACTTTACATGTGATAGAGGTTAATGAAACTGGCCTGTAATTAGATGCTAAGTGTCTTTCGTCTTTCTTGAAGAGTGGAACTACAAGTGCGTCTTTCCAATCTTGGGGTACTTTTCCTGAATCTAAAGAGGTTTGGTATATAAGAGTGAGTATCGGTGCTAATTCTTCTGCTGCTGCTTTTAATATAAATGGTGGTATAGAGTCTGGACCGGTAGCTTTGTGTGGATTGAGTTCCTTAAGTAGCTTTAGTACACCTTTCTCTGTGATCTTTATAGCGTTCATGGTTTTGTAAGGACTTTTTCCTTTATTTGGATGGTTGGTTAGATCTTCTCTTGTGAACACAGACTGGAATTGTTCGTTTAGGATTTCAGCTTTGCTTTTGTTATAGCTGTGTAGGAATCCCATTTTGATCTTGAGTGGTGCCACTCCAACCCATTCCTGACCTTTGCTTTTTATGTATGACCAGAACTTCTTAGAGTTATTCGTATAGTCTGAACTAACTTCATCCATGTTTTTTTTTGTTTGCTTGTCGTGTTACAAATTGTGCTTCTTGTTTCAACTTCTTGTATCTGTCCATATCTCTTTTCTTTTTGGTCTTTCTAGCTTTCTTGTGAGCTCTGTTCTTTTGGTTGATTTTTCTTCTGATGGTTGTATTGATCCATGGGTATGTGTGTCGTCTTTGTGTCATTTTTGATGGAACTCTATTATCTATGATCTCTTGCATCGATGTTTTGAAAGTGGTCCACATGTTTTCAATGTCGTTTCCGATTGAGTTTTTAAGTGATGTTCCAAGTTTCCTGATGTCTTCATTCATTTTGTAGATGTTTGCTTTCTTCCAGAGATAATTTTTTCTTCTTACTGGTTTGGGCTTGAATGGTTTGCATGCCATGTCTAGTAGGACGATGTCATGGTCGCTGTTCCCTATGGATGGTAGTGGCTTGCATCTTAGTTTTAAGGTAGGATGTGATGACAGCATTAGGTCCAATGCGTTTTCCTTTCTTGTAGGGAAATCAACTATTTGTTCTATGCTGTTATCAGCTACCATTTCTTATTCTGATTGGTTGACTTTGTTGGAGTATTGTCTACCTTTGATGGTGTTGTCTGTCCAATTAATGTCTGGTAGGTTAAAGTCGCCTCCTAACAGAAAGACATCTTTTTGGTGTTTTATTCTGATGGCTGATATTTCATCTGTCATGGTCTTTATATAATTGTCATCTGTTTTGTTAGGGGGACGGTAGAATGATCCAACTAACATTTTCTTTTTCCCGTCAAGATTGATAGTTCCAGTTACCAGCTCTAAATTTTTGCTTTTGTTGATGTTGCTGAGTTGTAATTGTTTCTTTGTCGCTATCAAGACTCCTCCGTGTGGGTCTGATGGTCGGTCTCGACGTTCAACGTCGAATTGAAGGTATTCTGGAATTATTTCGCTTGATTTGATGCTGCTGTCAAGCCAAGTTTCAGTTCCTATGATGATGTCTGGATCTGTTGAATCAATTCATGTCTCTAATAGTTTGCCCTTTTTCTTTAAGCTTTGGAAGTTAATATTCAATATTCTAATGTGTTTCTTTGGTTCTGCTTTTGTTTTATTCGGTTTTGGAGACGATGTCATGATTGGTATATCTGTGCTACTAAATGATGTTGAGTTGAATGATGGAGAGCTGAGGCTAGATCTTGATGTTGATGGTATTGATGATTCTGCGATGCTGTCAACCATTGATGGATTTGTTGAAATGTTGAGTGTTGAATGATGGTCATTGTTAGATTTTTGACATTGAATTGTTTTGTTGTGAGCAATTCCTATTCGGACAGAACCATGTGTCTGTATTCTTGCATATCCTGCTATATTCTGTTGTTGACATTCCTATGCACCTTCTGTGTGTCCATTTATCACAGTTGTCACATGCTATTGCCTCATCTTTGCAAGCTTTGTTGCATATTGTGCAGGGAAATCTTGGTCTTCTCGGTCCTGGGTTTTGTTCGATTCCGCTTATTAGCAGTAGCACAAGCTGTTGTGTACTTCGATCGTTTGTTGCTTTGAATGTTGCTTTAAAAATGTATTCTCTTTGGTTATTTCTAGCATTCTTTATCCAGTAGTATGTCTGTACATTTGTTGTTAATGTATTATTAAGCTGTTCTGACAAATAGATGTTTATTCCTTCTGCAGTGAAATTGTTGAACGCGTCTCTTTCTTTCTGTTGGTATTGCAAGAACTCTGATCTTAGGACAATGGTTTTAACTACAGTTGTTTTACAGATTTTCTCTTCGGTGTCTTACGTAAAACTAACTGAATCTCTAGCTATTGCTCCTTATATCTCTCTTTCCCTAATCTCTAACCCTTATTTTATCCCTTTTTCCTTTCACTCACCTTTTTCACTTTCTTAACCTTATATTCGTTATGTATAGGTCTTTAGCTCTTTAACGATGTGTAACACATCTATCCTCACTTAAAATGTAGAATTGGTCACTTTGTGGTCAAGTCCTGACTGATCACTGACCAATACCATCCTAATAACCCTAGAATCTGTGTCTAGATTTCTTAGGCTATCTAACGATATACAACAACTCTATATTGGACCTTATTTAAGGATTGGTCATTTTGTGGTCAAGTCCTGACTGACCACTGACCAAAACACAGTATATCATCGGAAAGCCATTGTTATAGAGAAGACAATGCAACAAACAGGAAGCAAATCGGTCAAGGAATAACAAGGAAATAGATAGAATATTACAATCTCATGAGGAGTTTGTATTGGATGGAAGTTTAGCATTAGATATTCTTCATGTGTCCATCCCCAAAGGAAGCGGGCGCAAAAGATGCAACTATGTAAATTTAAACAGAGTCCTTGAAGACAAGAGAAGCATCACCAGGATACAGAACCGAGACGAATTATGCTGCGCTAGGGCAATTGTTACCGCTAAAGCAAGAATCGATAAACATTCAAAGTGGGACACTATCCGCAAAGGACGGTACATTCAAAAAAACTTGGCCGAACAATTGCACAAGAAAGCCAATGTACCCAAAGGCCCGTGCGGCATCGAAGAACTCAAACAATTCCAAGCTATTCTTCCGGAATACCAAATCATCGTTTTCTCCAAAGACTACTTTAACGGCATCATCTACGAAGGCCCGGAAACCGAAAAGAAGATATATTTATACCACCATGACGACCATTACGATGTTATCACCACCGTAGCCGGTTTCAAGACGAGAGTCTATTACTGCGACAAGTGTAAAAAAGGGTATAACAACAAAGAAGAGCATGCATGCAACAACCCATGCATCCTTTGTAAGAAGATACACGACCCCTGCGAAGACGATTTGATCAACTGTAGCCAATGCAAAATAAACTTTAGGGGAAAAGAGTGCTTCCAACTCCATTTGGAGCAAACAAAGAAGGGCACCTCAACATATAAAAGTGTACAGACTGTGACCACACCGTCAACATAGAGAAGAGGAAAACAGACCATGAGTGTGGCGGGATATACTGTTCCACCCGTATAATATAAATAACGTGGTCATTTCCAATCCAAGCACCCCAAATCAAAGATTACCTAGTGTTTATATCAAATCATACTATAATCAGTATAATATTAATAACGTGGTCATTTCCAATCCAGCCACTTCAATAAGGTTTTGAAGATATGACCATATAGTCAATCTATTTAAATAATTTCTACTCTATAATTTTATCATAAATAATATTTTATTGAGATAGTAGATTGCTTGAATCAATAGTTTAATTTGTTGATTGATATCGAGTGTTTCTGGGTCTTTTTTTTTTAGTGACCACCCTTCATCAGTAGCCTGTCACTTTAAATCTATATATATGAATAGTTATATTTTAAATATATTGGGCTGGACACCCTATGATCTTACTGTGCTGTGTAGTGCTTGTGTCAAGATCTATCTAACTCTGATCTAATTGATATATACATGTTTCTTATGGTGTCGATTTAAATTTGATTTTCATTTTAAAATAGCAGAAGTAACCATTTCTTTCAAGTTTTTATATCTGCGGTAACCTATTATAGGTTTTCCCGTAAATAATTGCTTTGCTTCTTCAGCTTGTGATAGTTTATCCCAATGTTTTAATAGTGTCCTTTTAAAGTCTCTAATATGATTAGAGTACTTGGTAGTAAACACTAATGGGATTGCTTTGTTCATACTTTTTTTATTTGTAACAAGAGTATCTGATCTATTTATAGTTTCTACATCTTTGCATATAGCATCTTTATCATTTTCTTTATATCCTCTATTTTTCAACCGCTTTAAAATAAAGTTTGTTGTTGTTCCAAATCTGCCTTTTGAGAAGTACATCTTTTGAAACGGAGTAGTTCCCCTTTTACCATACCACGAAATGTATGTGGTGCATGGCAGGAGGATCGCTCCAAATATTGATAGTTTTCTGTTTCTTTATGGTAAGTTGTAACATCTAGTATACCCAAATGATTAAACCTAGGTCCTTTGTATAAAAGGACGTCTAAAAATTGTAATTTTGATTGCGAAACCTCATAAGTAAATTTTAATAACGGATGAAATCCGTTAGCATGTGTAAAAAATTGTTCAATTTCAAAAATTGACCCTTCATGGCTAAACGTGAAAAATCCTTCGTCCCTAAAACGGTACATATTAGATATTTTGTCTTTGTGCTCACATGAGTTTATGATACCTTTAAGGGTAGTATGAACAGCCAAGTCCGTAAGCTCTGGTGATAAGCTATTTCTCATTGGTGTTCCAGTGACCGTTTTAAAATATCTATTGTTAAAAATAAATTCGTTGTTCTGAAGAACCAGTGTCAGAAGTTGAATGATATATTTGAGCGGTGGAAGTGACATAACATGTTTTGTACCAATGATTGTCGGCCATGCCCTAATAACTGCTTTAATCATTTCATCATGTGACAAATTGTGGTACATTTCTTTAATGTCAAAACTGACTAAATATGTATTAGGATGTATTTTAAGAGACTCAATTATGTTGATGAAATCCCTGGAGTCTTTTAAGTGAGTATCTTGTTGTAAAACCGCAGGTAGTAGGAATTTGTCAATATATTTTCCAACTTTGTCCAAAATAGTACCACATAAAGATACTATTGGTCTTCCCGGAATAGGAAAGTTCTTGTACAGAGATGGATTATTTTGTACTGCTTGTATATTTTCTGTGCTAAGTTTGTGTAGTTTGGGTAGAAGGTATAGGCGACCAGGTTAAATATCTATCTTTTCAGTAAGATATTTACTAAAAGTATTCCAGTTCATTCTAATGATAGTTAAATCTGGCTCTTCCTCTGAAGCCACCTCTGGCTCCTCTGCCACCTCTACCACCTCTTCTGCGGTTTTGATTGCCGTATGATCTGCTTCCTTGGTCTAATAATGTTTTTAGTTCTTTTAGTTCATTTTGAATTTCCGCCATCGGATTAGTTTCATTTTTGGAAGTCTTGTCACTTACTGGCCCACGGATAGCTTTGAGGTAACGTCCGTGCCAAATTCCTTGTTTTTCGCGGACTTGGTTTGTTAATTTTCTTAGAAGTGCACCTTCTTCTGCCGTTTCTCTGCCAACGTTTTCTTCAGTGTTTTCAAGGAGACTTGCTATTTCCGCTAGGAGTTCAAAATTATATTCTTCTACCATTTTGATGATATCGGCCACATATTTCAATTGTATGTCATGTCGAAAAAAAATCACCACTTAATGCGTCGACCGTAGGATTAAAGTGCATATTAATCCTTAAGTAAGAAGGTAATTCCATATCTCCAGACAATTTCTTTAAATCACAATTAAGGGTAGCGATGTTGTGTTTCCGTTTTAACAAAATTTCAAGTTGTTTTATGCAATCCTCGATAAGTTTCTCTTTTTCTAAATTAGATAGCTCGTCTTTGGTAAATTTGAAATCAAATGACATAGATGCTAGGTGGTAAGTAAATAAAACTTGTACTATAGAATGTTAATAAAAGTTGTACCCTATTTCGAGTTTTTTATTGAGAACTTAAAGAAAATAAAAGCAAACTATACAATAACAAATACAAAACAAAAGAGCCCCTAAAGGGCGAACCAAACAAAAAACAAAAGCGAAACAAACAAAAACAAGGAAAAGGAGGAGGAGGAGGAGGAGGAGGAGGGGAAAAACCTATAACAACACAGCAAAACAACTACACCACAAGAGCATACAAAGAGCGAGACTAAAAAAAGAAGACAAAAGAGAAAATGAACCAAAAAGGAATCAGGAGCCCAAAAAGGGGCGATACTAACCTAAGATGAGGGAAGAAAAGGTTAGGGTTAGGGTTAGAGATTAGGGTAAAGATTAGGGTTAGGGTTAGAGATAAGGGTAAGGTTAAAGGTTAGGGTAAGGGATTAGAGATTAGGTTTAGGGTAAAGATTAGGGTTAGGGTTAGAGATGAGGGTAAGGGTTAAAGGTTAGGGTAAGGGATTAGAGATTAGGGTTAGGATAGGGTAAGGGTAAGATTTAGGGGACGAATAAAAATCAGGGGCGAAAGAAAGGGATGAATTAAATAAGGGGCGAAGGTAAAAGACGAATCGCTGTTCCGCATGACTACACATGACTTTACTGATAGAGATCTGAGGCGACAGTTGTCGCCATGTGGTTTGACCTTTCGTCTATGGAAAATTAAAAGTACAAAGTGTCCTATAGAGACCCGGTATACTACTGTCCGTCGTCGATAACTTTTATTCGAAAACTTTTACTCTAAAACAGCTACACAGATCCAAATCATATTTGATCTGGTGGTACTTTAGGGTATCCCACACATAACTGATGTGGGGATTTTGATTGGTTAAAAAATATGGCCGCCATGGCTTAAAATAAGACATAAGGGTAAATTGCAGTTTTTTTGTGAATAACTCAAAAACGGCTACAAATATCATCATTTTGGCACAAGAAAGATAATCAGGAAGTCAAGATCTTCCTACCCTGAAATTTTAAAGAGCATCAAACAATCCATGTAGGAGTATATAGCGCTTTTCTTGTGGATTTTTGCAAATTTCGCACTCATTAAGCTCGACATCTTAAAAACTATATATAAGAAATGTATGAGAAATTTAATTGCATTTTGCTAAGCACATGAAGATCTACAAAATATGTAATAAGGTGAGGCAGACAGGGGGATGGTGGTACGGGGGTTGAGGGGGGCGATGAGCGGGGGTGGAAGGGTTGGGGAGCGGCGGTAGAAGGGGCGGGGAACGGGGGTGGAAGGGTCGGGGAGCAGGGGTACGGGGGCGGACAGAGAGGACAGGGGTACGGGGGTTGAGAGGGCGGGGATCGGGAATGAAAGGGGCGGGGAGCGGGGGAAGAAGACCCCCCTGTCAACCCCCAATAAGGTCAGCGCTTTAGGACGTTTCCGTTTAGGAGTTATTCCCCTTAGAGCGTCAACATTGAACATTTTCACAGCATGTCCTCACTACATTGAAACATTAACTCCTCTGCCACTTTAAGTATAATCGAAACAAAACTTGTTATAGTTGTTGTTTAGCATTAAGTTTATATTACTGATGTGGGGATTTTTTCTTCATTTTAAAACATGACTGCTGTGGCTAAAAATAGAACATAGGGAAAAATAGCAGTTTCTGTAAATAACTAAAAAACGTTGACAGATTTTTAAATGTTGATAGTTAAAAAGTGTTCAGCACCTCAATATCTACCAGCCCTGAAATTTTGAAGTAGATCTAACAACCAGTAAAGAAGTTATTGTCGTTTTTTGTATTTTGTATTGTGTGTGAAAAACTGTAGAAGATATATGAGAAATTTAAATTCCATTTTTCTAGGCACGTCATGGCAAAAACAAATATATGTAAAGTGGCAACGCTGGGGTTTTTCCCCTTAGAACATTAAAATTGACAATTTTCATAGCATTTCTTGATTACAATAGATTACATTAAAACTTAACTCCTCTGACACCATAAGTCCAATTGAAACGAACAATTATTAGCATTATGTGTATAGAACTGATAAAAGGATTTTTAATGGTTTTTAAAACATGACATCAGCGGCTAAAAAACAATGTAGAACATAAGGGTAAATTGCATTTTTTTTTTGTGATTACTCAGAAAGGTTGACAGATTCTTATATTCTGATAGAAAATAAAAGGGATCACCACCTTAAGATCTACTTGCCTTGTAATTTTGACGAAGATCCAACAACCCATTAAAGAGTAATCTTGATTTTTTTTGCACTTACAAAAATGTATCAAGATCTATATGAGATATTTAAGAGAATTGTTAAGCACATCATCATCTACAAAATATGAAATAAGGTCAACATTGTAATAGTGTTTATTTCAGGGCTTACAAATGTACATGTATCCCTCCTAAGATGTTGAAAGAAAAATTACTAAAATGTTTCAATTGCTAAAATATTAATTTGCACAATCATTGCTACATTAAGGTCAACCATATTGTCAGATGGCGCCCTTACCAAACTTATGATCATTTCACTATTAAATAAATTTTGACCAATAGCCTTTACTTTATACAGTGTTTGGCATTTTCAATATTTTTGGTAGAGCGCCTCTGATGAGTCTTGAATAGACGAAACGCGCGTCAGGCGTAGCAAAATTTATTGTCTGGAACTTTGTTGTCATTTGTATTTCAGGCACATAAGTCAGGTGACTAATTCGGGCTTCCGGGGCCTCTTGCTTCTAATTCATGTCAAGTGGTGGATTTAATTGTGGTTGGAAAGTCCACCAAAGGTTGCATGTGACAAAAAACTTTGTTTATCCAACTTGGGCTGCAAGTGTCCAGAGTTATTGACTATCCATATTGGGCCTTTAATATACAGGGTTCACCATGTTGCAGTTGCATCATGCTGCGCTTGGCGAAGTTTTTGTTTATCATTGGTTGCATTGGTTGCATTGGTTGAGTTTCGATACATCAACCAAACAGGAAAACTTTTCCACATTCGAAGGACTGTATTTCCCATGACAAATACCATTCAATTGTGTTCTTTTTCAACAAAAGAGTAAAAGTATTAAGATCACAGAGGATAGGTATCGTCAAACAGTGTTAAGGAGCATTAGCTCCATGTTGACAATATATCTGTGATTGGGATAAAGGAATCAAAGTGATTCCAACAAGGTACTAAAAGATAATACATTTTAATTACGAAATGTATGTCATTACACATGGAATGGGGCATTATATGTAATCCCTGTTTTATCCAGAGATAGCATTAAATTCCTTATTTTTCACGTTTTCTGACGCTCAAAATCTTTTAATATTTTTGTTGCAACAATAATCTTATTTCAAATAAAATCGATAAGTTTTTATAATTCTAAAATTTCTTGAGATAAAGGTAATGACAAAACTACCGAACTTAGAGAATCAATCTCAAATGTCCATGAAACAAGACAAAACAAGGAATATATTCTGGAAGAATTAAAGACCTTTTAATGGTCCTGACTTTGTATAGGCGTTTCAAAAGAAAACTAGGTTTAACAAGGACTGGGAAGGCAAGGGGGACAGGGCATTGCCACATAAAAAAATGAAAACGGCCTCCTTTCGACTTAATATATATATAGAATATTGAGAAATGACCCCTTGAAATTTTGGACTTCCATAACAAAAGTGGTAAAAGACCCTTTGCCCAAAATTTCTTCCCAATTCCTGGTATTATGGTTCGCCGAACCCCCCTTTCCATTGCGATCTTTGGGTCCGACAGTTACAAAAAAACACAACAGGGTTGTGAATATATATCACGGACTCTGGTACAACAACCAACCAAACACTAATCAAAGCACTTTCTATGAATTTTTCCACCAGTGGCTGATAACGAAGGATAAAAATGTTTTTGGGATCGTATGAGACGTATTTTCTTATAACCTTGTTTTAATAGTCAGTTATGGAGATTGCAGTGTCTGAAAAAAGTGTACAAGCCCTGGCTTATCGAATAAGTTGGGACATATGTACATCATATGTGGGTGGATACCTATTAATTAATAAATTAATGATAAATCTATAAATGAATAATTTTGAATTAAAATCGTTTCTTTTATCGTAAATGTTTGTACTGTGATTACCATCCGGGTCAAATAGGAGATGTAAATCCAAAAAATGAAGTCACTCAAGTTGTTTCTATAATCTCTATCTCTGGATGATATATTGAAGGAATTCATTTTCCAAAAGGAGGACGTCATCAATATATCTGAAATACAAATGACAACAAAGTTCAAGACAATAAATTTTGCTACGCCTATTCAAGACTCATCAGAGGCGCTCTACCAAAATATTTAAAATGCCAAACACTTTATGATTATGAAGAGCATAGAACAGTAAAACCAAAAATAACAAACTGGGGAACCAAATTATTACTAAGATGATCAACCTATGTCTGGGATAGGAAGAACGAAAGAAGCAGAGGTACCAATGGGGGTATCCCAATGTCAAAAGTCCGAAAGGGCAGAGACAAAACCAGTAAACACCAACAAGAACAGGACAAAAACAGACAACATGTAAAACATGGAAACACAAAACAACTGAATATCAATCAACAACGCGAACTCCAGTCGAAACAAGAGTGAATTCAGGTGCTCCGGAAGAGTAAGCAGTTCCTGCTTGCTATAGCACACCCGTCGCGTTGCCAGTAGTCCATTCAGCGTGTCAAATCCGGTAAAGGAAGACAAATCAACACCCTATGACAAACCAACATCTGCACTCATCTGAGAGATCGAAACCCCATATTTGTCTATAAGTGCATGATGTCTTCCGTAAAATTTCTTGAGTGAAGACAGCAATCGAGGAGCAACATAACCCTGTGTGAGCAATTTTCGTGTCAGACGTGTCGCTCTGCTAAGGAAATCGATGTAAGTCCCGCACGCTCTGGAGTAACGAATCAATTGAGATACGTAAACTCCATAAGCTGGAGCGGACGGAATGTTGCTACACAAGAAGGGGAAGTTGACGATTGGAAAGTTGAAGTCATCACGTTTGTCATAGAGCCTTGTTGAAAGTCTTCCTTGAGAGTCAATTTCGAGATGTAGATCTAAATATGAAGCAGACTTCCTAGAATCCGTTGTGTCTTTTATCTCAAGCTCCTGTGGATATATGAGATGGAGAAAGTCACCAAATCGGAAATTGTTTAGTGAAAGGACATCATCAATATAACGGAACGTGAGGTTGAAAGAGAGAGCTAGTCTACGGTCTTTTTTGTCTAGAAGAGATTGCAAGAAGTCTGCTTCATATGAATGAAGAAACAAATCAGCAAGGAAAGGTGCACAATTTGTGCCCATTGGAATCCTTATTGTTTGCTGAAAAACACGTCCACTAAACTGAACAAATATGTTGTCAATAAGAAAGTTGAGCATGTCGATTATTTGGTCTTCTGTAAATTTGTTCTTTTTCTTAGACTCATTGATGACAAAGTAAGTCTTGGTATAATCGACTACAAGAAATTTGTACCTGCGTTTTCCATTCTTTTTGAAAAAGCTGCGTTTAATCAACTGTGCCAATCGCGATTTCAGTTGTTCATGTGGAATAGAAGTGTAAAGTGTGGGGAAATCGAATGTTTTGATGCTGTTACAAGATGAAACTGATTTAGAGTTAAGAATCTCCATCAGTTCTTTCGAATTCTTCAGGATCCACATTTGATTGACACCATTTCTAGAATAACAACAATCGTAATATTTCTGGAGGCCGGATTTTACTGCCGTAAGTATTGAAGTCAACAAAACTGAAAGAGGTTTAGTTGTACATTTGGATGACCCTGCAATGAAGCGCTGTATGGATTTTTATGTAATTTGGGAATCCAATACAGGGATGGAATGTCATCATTACTGCCACCAACAGAAAGGCCGAAGGAGGAAATGACAGATTTGTGATTGTCAATGATTTCTTCCTTAGATAGTGTTGTAGCATTGTATGTGGTGCTGTTGCTGGTACAACCAACCCCCAATTCAGCTGTCAAACAGTCAATATAGTGTTTCTTGCACACAAAAATGATGTTATTTGGTGCTTTGTCTGCAGGTACAACAACATATTTGTCATGTAAGGTGGACAATGTTTTGGCAATATCAGCGTTGCTGAAAATGGATGTTGCCTTAGTGCTCATTGAGCCTTTCAAAGAATTGATTCTTTTCAAAACCAATGACCTCACAGCTTTTACCCATTCTGACAAAACGTCACATTCTTTCTCCTGTACTTTTTTGGCCCATTTTCTTGCATAGTCCTCAACTGAATCCATAATTGTTTTGAAATTATAGCTCCAGTTGATTCGTCTTGGCTCACGATATTTAGGTCCTTTAGCCAAAACATCGCGAAGTAAGTCATTTTCCACGATGTTGAGGTCACCAGTGATAACGTGGCCAGAGGGACCATATTTGAATGGGGACTTTTCACAGGTACAGTCTGGAGGTTTTGCTTTGAGGTCATTGATTTGGAAATCCCGCAACACTTGTTTATAGTTGAAAACCTTAGGTGCAATGGTGGAAGTGTAGGAATAAGAGATAATGGGAACGCTTTTATCTTTGAAGTAAGGAGGGATATGTTCCGTAACAGATTTGTGGTGTAAAATATTTCCTAAATTAATATATCTGGGATAGGAAGAACCTTAGGGTTTAAACGGATAATTTAAAGCTTTGATGTGTTCTCCAACACAAAAGTGTTGTTTCCGTAGCGGGCTAACCTCCACCAGCAGTGCTAACCTTCGAGGGTTTTCGAAATACAAATGACAACAAAGTTCCAGACAATAAATTTTGCTACGCCTGACGCTCGTTTCGTCTATTCAAGACTCATCAGAGGCGCTCTACCAAAAATATTGAAAATGCCAAACACTTTATGATTATGAAGAGCATAGAACAGTAAAACTAAAAATACCAAACTGGGGAACCAAATTATTACTAAGATGATCAACTTATGTCTGGAGTAGGAAGAACCTTAGGGTTTAAATAATTTTGAAATATAAACGGATAATTTAAAGTTTTGATGTGTTCTCCAACACAAAAATGTTGATGCCGGAGCGGGCTAACCTCGGGGAATTAAAACTCCACCAGCAGTGCTAACCTTCATGGGTGATCAAAATACAAATGACAACAAAGTTCCAGACAATAATTTTTGCTACGCCTGACGCGCGTTTCGTCTATTCAAGACTCATCAGATGCGCTCTACCAAAAATATCGAAAATGCCAAACACTTCATATTATGAGGAGCATAGATCAGTAAAACCACAAATACCGAACTCGGGAACCAAATTATTACTAAGATGATCAACCCTTGTCTGGAGTAGGAAGAACCTTAGGGTTTAAACAATTCTGAAATTTAAACGGATAATTTAAAGCTTTGATGTGTTCTCCAACACAAAAGTGTTGTTGCCGGAGCGGGCTAAACTCGGGGAATTTAAACTCCACCAGCAGTGCTAACCTTTGAGGGTTTTCGAAATACAAATGACAACAAGTTCCAGACAATAAATTTTGCTTCGCCTGACGCGCGTTTCGTCTGTTCAAGACTCATCAGAGGCGCCCTACCAAAAATATTGAAGATGCCAAACACTTTATGATAATGAGAGCATAGAACAGTAAAACTAAAAATACCAAACTGGGGAACCATATTATTACTTAGATGTTCAACCTATGTCTGGGGCAGGGAGAACCTTAAGGTTTAAACAATTTTGAAATTTAAACAGATAATTTCAAGCTTTGATGTGTTCTCCAACACAAAAGTGTTGTTGCCCGAGCGAGCTAAACTCGGGGAGTTAACTGATGTCTTAGGTATTATCTATTGTAGTATGATTTATAAAAAAATCAGTCTGCTTGTAATCAGTTAAATAAGAGATTTGTGGTTTATTTAGACCCCAATTAAAAGGTTTTTTTTCGTAGCATACTATTTCCTATGGGTAGTCACTTTACATAGCTATTAACATTCAAGCTGAACGTTTAGATATATAAGATGCAAATATATTTAAGACAATTTAAGAAATGGCAAAATGCATGCAACATCAAACGTTTACGTTGTTTTGCTTTTGAGTTTTGCTCAGACCTTTTGACTTTTATATAATTTGTATAGCTTGTCGAGCCAATATGATGGTTCCCATGAGTTCTTATTCACTCATTGCATTTTCTGATTAATACATGTATGCGACCGCAAAAAAAAATGGACGATTTAAAGGCCTTTCGTTGACTGTTGTTATAATTGTTAAAAAACGGTTTTACCTTGAATTAAGGAATCTTAATAGTTTTAACATGTGGTAAGGAATCATGTGAACTAAATCTCCATAAAAATATGTAGTTATTTTTTTGTTAATTTTAAGTTAAAAAGTTTAAAATTAAGTTATGTTAAATATTTTGTAGATAAAGTAGATCTACAGCTAAATGATCCTGTTCCACTGCATATAAGAGGTATAGTTATTATTATTATATCAAGCGAATGTTTCTCCTGGCACTTACGACTAATAAATGATTTGTTCTTTACATTCATGTATATACGCCTCTATTTTGTTTTGGCTACACCGTCTACTCACCCAAAAACAATAACAATAAATTGTCACTCTATTATAAACGAAAATGGTCACATCGAATATTTCAGGCCAGGCAATAATCATTCATGATAATACACTCGGTTTGTAGCTTTTTTAAGTTTCAAAACGTTTTATACAGTAGAGTATAAAATGTGGAATACCTATGGGGTACAACCGACATACATCAACGGCAAATTAACTGTAATATTCCATATTTGCTGATTTGAGTATGTCTGGAAAGTTATTAATTTTAGATATTAGGTATAAGCCCAGGATAATAATTTATAATTTGGTATTAGCAAAATCTTTTGACCAATCAAAAAGCACGTTTTTTGGCTCGTCTGAAAGTTGTTCGTGTAGTTAATTGTAAAATTGCAATTAAAGAATAAATGTGAATTTAATCGTTCTATTAGTTCCCCAAATAGTAAGAATGTCACATGGTGGAGAAACCCTAATTGAGGAAACATTCTTCTGTGTTTGAACTGATATTTTCCCCTGAATTGGTGAGTTGAACAGTTTGTTGATTTGTATGTGATTGAAGTTTGCCGCCATACTTGTACATGTCGTTTTCGAAAGAACGGAGACAAATTGAAATACTTGCACATTTTTCTAGACAGAACATTTCAAAAGTTCCGATTGTTTCAACGGACAGTAAAGGAAGTTATTTAAAAGATGAAGTAAACTTTGGTATTGAACAACAGATTGTTTGGTGGAAAAGATCAGGGGCCCGTTGCAGGAAACAATATCAATTTCTTGTGGACAATCTTAGAAGTGCCATTGAACGTTATGATAGTGACATTATTATTTATGTATGGCTAGAAACATGTGACTGACTGAGAAACCAGAGGGTCAGAATTACATTTATCTAAGATCAAGAAATTCAGAGACAGTAAGACCTATTATAAACTGTTACCGTGATTTTTACGGATTTATAAGACAATTTCCGCGAGTAAAGTGTGTCTTCCTGGAAATTCCTCCATATTCAATTTATAATTGGAACCAGTGTCACCAGAAAAATGAACCGTTAACTCCAGCAGCATTAAGAGGCTTCCGACGAGACGATAGACTTTTGCAAAGCCAAGTTGAAGAAGTCAACAGATTCATAAGAGACACAAATCGAATTTTTCACAAAATTTCACCGAAATTTGGACTAGACCTGACAGGCAGCAAAGGTGGTCGTTTTTCATCGGCAATTAGACATTGTTTTAGATTTACTGCCCTTTACATTGACGGTGTTCACCCTTGTCCTGTACTTGCACGTCTTTGGTTACTTCAGCTGGTTAAAATAATGTCAAGAGATTGTGCTTAAATTGATACTTTCATCAATGTGAATTATAACATATTCTGTGTTCATGTATATTTTGTTTTGATTTTGCAAGGATTGACTTGCTATTACGTGCATCGCTATCCTAAAGTTTGATTGGCAATTATTGTTTTGCCAAAACGGTCAACTGCAGTTTATCGGCAATAATTGTTTTGCCGTTTTAGTTTACTTGGCCGGTATTGTCTTGCCACAATCAAATAAGAGACTCAGAGTTTGTGTTCATAGAAATGGCAATTATTGTCTTGCCAAATAGCATTAGAGACTAATTACATGTAGTTGAATAGAAGTTGCATTCTGGTATCTGTGAATATTTGGCATTTATAGTTATGCCAAAACGGGTAAAGTACTTATACAAAGTGTAAATAATGAACAAACCCGTAAGCGTTTTCGTCCCATTACAAAACAATTCCGATACTCAGTCTGACGAAGAAGATTTTTTGTTGTCGTACGTAAAAACACCTATTACACCACAATTCCAAAATACATGTACTTCAAGTCCCTTAACTCTTAACGAAACTCAAATTCCTGAATTTTCCGTTTCAGTACACTCCACTTGTTAAAAATATTAAAATGGAGAATTTTGATATCAAATGCAGTACATTTTCGGGATATCCACAAGATAACGCTAAACGTTTTCTCTCCGAATTCGAATCTTACGCACTTTTGCATGGTTTAGAAAATGATGACCCCAGAAGAATTGCAGCCTTTCACTTACATTTGAAGGGTCCGGCCCTAACATGGTACAATTCACTGAGTCGACCCGCTAAGCAAAAATGGTCTCGAATTTCAGTATTATTCGATGAGAAATAATGTACATAGCGCGGCAGTGATAATGGAGAGCGAGCTTTTCCAGAGTATGACATTGTCTCCGGGACAGTCATTCGAGGACTTTTATAGTCACTTAGTAGAAAAGGCTCAGATATTACAGAAGCCAGAACATGAGATTGTGTCAAAGTTTATTAGTGGGTTGCCAGAGAAAATGGCATTTTTCGTTCGTGCCGGCCAACCACGAGACATTCAAAGCGCACTTACTGCAGCCAAAATCGCGGAAGCTAGTGGGTATAGAAAATACCCGGACTCGGTGAACGCAATAAGAAATACCCGCGATACCGATCTGTTTAGAGACAGTACATGTAGTCCGAAAGCTATGACTACGAATGACAACCAGTCCGGCGAGTCTTTGGTAAGTCTTCAACAGAAAGTCGAAACTTTGACCGACATGGTGAAACAAACGCAAGGGGTACGCCCAAAACAGGAGTGCTCAAAATCAGATATAGATGAACTGAAACAAAAAATTCAATCACTTGAAGTGTTAGTTCGCGACATGTCATTACAAAAAGGGTCCGGCAAAGTACCGAAAACCGAGTTCAGGAATAGGAATAGTGAAGATTTGACTCCTAGACCATGTTATAGACCGAAAACCTGCAATAAATGTCACGGCCATGATCATTTCCAAAGGGTATGTAACTGGGATGGTAAGGAACAATCACAACCCGATAAGCAATGTCAGTTGTGTCAGCAATACGGTCATATTGCAGTTAGATGCACGAGTTTAAACAAACCTGACCAGGGAAACACACAGACCCCGGGGGACGGGCACAGTCGTCCGGGTTAGCTCAAGTCGGTGCCGATATGGAAAACGGCTCACCATTTAGATACGTACCTGTTTATTTCCAAACTTTGCAAGTTGCTTGGTTAATTGATTCTGGAAGTTCAATTAATGTAATGAATAAATCTTTATTTGACTCAATACCGGACAATCTAAAATTGTACTTTGAACAAATGGAAGATCCAGCCGTACGATTGGCAAACGATGCTAAAATTGAAATATTTGGTACTGCTAAAATTAAAACAATTATTCGAGGAGATGAGCAAATTCTAGATTTTTACATATTTCCGGTGACATCCCACCCACTTATAATTGGAATTAATGATTTGCTCCGAAACAATATTATTCAATTTGCTGACTGTACATCTGGAGATCAACAAGTATGTATTAAAACCCACAAAAAGCTGATAATTGAGCCGAACAGTGAGCGTTTGACATATTGTAAAGTTCCGGGAAACGTAACAATTGGGTTGCAAGGCATTTGTTCAAATAGTAAGTTTGCCCTAAATCATGGACTTATGGTAGCGAAATCAATTGTGGTTGTTACACACAACCGTAAAGTTCCAATTAAGATACTGAATGCTACAAACTTTAAAGTAACTGTCCAAAAGGGTAAAAATATCGCTGAATTTACGGTACTTACATGTTCAAGCGATTATACGTGTTCCTATTTCGACAGCGACAGTGACGTTCCGTCGGTACAAAATATTCAGCTTGTTAATTATGATGTTTGTAATAATGTGCAAAATGTCGGGGATCTTACATTTGACAAGTCGGGACGGTTTGATACGGAAACTGATAGTCGCCAAAATGAGGAAAACAAAATCGGAGAGTTTTGTGAAAAATTAAATATTTCTCGTGATCTATCTCAGTCAGAGAGCGCTGAAATTCAGAAACTCTTATATAAAAATCGAGATCTGTTTGTCACAAATGAAAACCCTGATCTTGGGTTTACGGATGTCGTAGAGCATCACATTTCGTTAAAACCGAATCCGGTTTCGAATCACCAGAAACCCCATAGACTCCCTCCATATAAAAGGGAGATTTTACGTGAGCAATTAGACAACCTGTTGAAACAACGAATAATTGTCCCTGTTAGTGAATCCGAGGATCTGCCGATATCGAGTGCGGTCGTATTAGTGACGAAAAGAGGCGGAACGGGAAACCGAAACGAATCGCAAAACTTTAGATTTTGCTGCGATTTTCGACATCTTAATTCACAAACGGAAGATTTCAAGTACACTATACCTAATCTACAGGAACTAACCGAGTCCTTTTCCGAAATTGTACCAAATTCCATAACATCAATTGATCTTTCTTCTGGATTTTTCCAGATTAGTTTGTCCGCCGATTCTTCTAAATACACCGCCTTTAATACGTGTTTTGGCACTTACAAGTTCTTGAGGTTACCGATGGGTCTGAAAACTGCCCCAAATACGTTCCAGTTATTGATGGACAAAATACTACACGGACTAAAATTTCGCTCAGTTTTGTGTTACCTTGATGACGTTTTAGTGTGTAGTGAAACTTTCGAACAACGTTTGTCCGACTTGGAGGAAGTACTAGTATTTTCGCGCTTCCGTAGTGCAGGTCTCAAGCTTGGTCCGAAAAAGTGCGATTTCGCAGCGACATCATGTATTTTCCTTGGTCACGAGATTTCACGAGATGGAATACGTCCACCTAAAGATAGAGTTCAGGCAATTGTCGACTATCCAGAACCGAAAAACATAAAACAATTAAGACGGCTACTCGGAATGTTCAACTGGTTCAGAAAATACATACCGCACTATAGTTCGCGGACACAACCGCTTACCAAGCTTTTAAAGAAATTCCAGAAATTTGAATGGACAATAGAACAGCAAGTTGCATTTAAGGATTTAAAAGAAAGTTTGGTTAACTCTGATATTCTTTGCTTCCCGTCGTTTGATATACCTTTCCGTGTCGCGGTTGATACGTCGTCCCGTGGGATCGGATATATGCTTTATCAGGTAAAACCCGGAGAGGAAAAACCGAGAATCATACGATTATGGTCAAAATCTTTGTCACCATGGCAACAATCTTCCGGACCGACCAAGTTGGAGCTTTTAGGCATGACTACAAGCATTTTAGATTGTGCAGATTATCTTAGAGGACAAGAATTTATAGTCGAGTGTGATCACCAAGCTCTTCAGCCTCTCTTTCAAAAAAAATTCAAAGGAGATATTTAGAGCGATGGCTCGCGATATTACAACAGTTTTCGTTTCAAATTCAATACAAGCCAGCGGAAAAGGTGCAAGTCGCGGACGCATTGTCACGTTGCGAAAACAGCAAAAATGAAGTTATTAAAAGTCCGAACGAAGATGATCCGTACTTCCCGTATGTTCCGGATAAAACGGCAACGATTGAGCTGCCTGATGGAACCGATTTTATTGAGAGACTGAAAAAAAGTCAACAAGAGTGCCTTGATAATGTATCGGATTCCGAAGAGCCTAAACAGGACTCAAATGTATTAATTGTACAGTCCATTGTGTGTGACGATCCGTATGACGCGGATACGGATGAATCAGATGATATGTTCGACAAAAGACGAAATTCGGGAAAGAAACATAAAACATACTATTCCGAAACAACCGTCACAGATTCCGATGCTAATATTAAGTTACCACAAGAAATCGTACAGTGGAATACAAAATAGACTTGACAGAATCAGGGAGATCTTTTTCTTTAAAAAGATGGGTCAAATAGTAACTGACTATGTAAGATCTTGCCACGAATGTCAGTCGAGAAAGGTATCAAACTTGAAAACTAAGGCAAAGGTCGTATCTTACAAGACTCCAAATGAACCATTTCAAGTATGGCAGATTGATTTGTATGGTCCGGTTCAAACGTCGCATAACGGAAATCAGTATATCTTTACAGCTGTTGACATGTTTTCGAAATTTATTTCAGCACAACCAATACGTAATAAAGATATGCTTACAGTGTCAAATGCAATCTTTAATTTGCGTTCTCAATTCGGAGTATGTGAAACTTTGATTTCAGATCAAGGGACTGAGTTTATCGGCAAATGTACGAAAGAAGTATGCAAGATGCTAGGAATTCATCAGGATTACACGCCCAGCCTAATGCATCATTGTCTTGGCTTGTGTGAACGGACGCATAGAACTCTAGCCGAACGGCTAACACCGTATGTTTCTAATAATTCAGGATGGGAAACTGTGTTACCGGCTATAATATTTTCTATGAACGCTTCAGTCAATCCATCCACTCAATATTCGCCGTTCGAACTAGTCTTCGGAAGAAGACCAACTTTTCCGCTATTTGCCGTTCATGCGTTGGACTTAAAGGACATTCCGAAAGATTGTACACAATACATGAAAGAAATGCAAAATCGCATTAATACAGTACGCACTGCCATAGAAGAAAACGCTACACGAGCTCGCGAGAAAATGGAACAATCGGCTAACACCAAGATAAACGAACTTCATCTTACAGTCGGTGATTATGTTTATTTGCAGATAGTGCCAACGGGCAAAGACCAAAAATTCAAGTTAACGTATGAAGGACCTTATATTGTCAACAGAATTTACAATAATCACTTAGTGTTGCTCAGGGACCCTTCTGGAAAGCGTTCTTTCAAGCGTCCCGTGCATGTTAATAGGTTGAAACGTGCGAACATTCGCCACCCAGAACCGAAAGCATACTTTGAAGCCGATCAATCAAGTGTTGACCAAGAATCGACATCCGAAACACCAGAAATAGAAAGTCCGGATCAGAAAGTCGATACACCGGAAGACACGGATAAAAGTACACCTGAACTTAGACGTTCAACTAGGAAAAAGCGTAAACCGACTCGGTTTAATGACTTTGTTTCTTCCGCGCATGATGCCACAAGTGAAACAGACAATAGTTTCAAAATAAAACGCATTTTCGCAAAAAGAAAGACAAAGAATGAATTTCAATACTTAGTTCAAAAAGTTGGCTCACACTTGCTGAATTGCCGCCTAGTGCCCATGATCTGATTGTAGCAAGGCCACCGCCTCTTATAGGCCGGGATGAAGATTTGTAAAATGTTGGCAGTTATTGTACTGCCATGTTCTATTTTGACGCTTTACTGTATTTTGTTTAAAGTTCTTTCTTTCGTTATATTTGATCGAGGAAGATTCAGTTTACATATTATTTGATATATGTTTGATGATGACACTTAATTATGGCCTATATTTCACAGAAGCAGCCAAATTTCAACCGCCCATAGGTTGTGCGATTATTGTATCGCCACTAACGTTGCGTTTGATAAAGCTATTCCGGTACTGTGAACAAATTTGTTGGCAATTATAGCAATGCCAATTTCGTCCTTTCAACACTACCTGTAGCAATGATTACCGTAAATATGGCAAATTTTTTCTGGTTTGACTCGAATATACCTAGGACTGAAAAGTTGGATTTTGCTAAAATGTGTATCAATGACAAGATGTCTTGTGATGTTTATTTTATTTAAGTGCATTGTATTAATTGTATTATTTTAAGCTTGAAATATTTTTTTTCTTTTCTGAAAATTTAAGGTATATATCAATACGGTAACCTATAAGAGTTTAGTTTCTACCAATGTCATGTATGCTTTTAGTCTACCAATCAGTTAAGGACAACTTTGGTATGTGAACATGTAACTTTATAAGGCAATTGTGTATTTATGTTCTATGTGTATGAAAGAAACAAATCCATTTTCTGATGTTACTATCAAAATTGACAGATTAGATGTTTAAATGGAATGGTTCTAGCAGGTCTAGAATATTTGATGTTTAACTTAGAAGGTCTTGATATTATCATTAAAATTGTTATTAAGAGTTCGGGATCTCTGCTTTATTCACAATGGAAAGAACTGTAAATCACTTGCTATTTGAATTATCAACTTCAGAGTTTACGTTCACATTTAAGAGATTAAGTACCATTAGATTACTAATAATTGTTCAAACTGACATATATGGTAGAAACATACGCATACATGTACATTCAGGGTAAAAGGTAGCTTCGATTTTAAATTGTTTTACTTGTACACTTCTCCATTCCCGGAAACCAGATGAAAATTTTCTTAAAATTTTATTTATACTCCCAAACCACAGCCACCAGAAAATAATACCTATCTTGTAAACTACATTCTGCAGTTTGCTCTGTTTGCCTTTAATCACATGTAAACATAACAACTACTGCCTTTTTGGGTCACCTAATGTGACCGGTTTAATCTAACTTTCTTGGAAAATTAACATCAAATATTTACAGTATCTCAAAAATGCACTACTAAGATCAAAACATAAAGCATCAAACATAAATGAGGCAAAGGTTGGGACCAAAAAGGGCTCTCAGATAACAAAACTTATCTGCAGTATCCAAACATTGCAATGATAAATCAAGGCATATAGCATGAAACATAATAACAAATTAATATAATAAATGTACAATGTGCATGACTAGCTACCTTACAAGTAAAACATTCCCATAAAGAACCACCAAAAAGGGGGGGCTTATAAATTCAATCTAACTAAAATGTAAAAAGGCCCAGTAGAGCCAAAAGAAGCATAATAATCGGCCCAAATGGCAATTAAAAATAATAGAATATAACAATAGTGATAATTAAGAGGGAGGTGGCGGGGAAAGGGAGGCAAGAAAAATCAAATAAGCAAAATAATCAAAAAATATTGAGAGCGAAATTAATTCCGTGCAACACCCAGCTTCTCTTGGTTTTTGAATATTCATTATCTTGGTCATGTGACCATTTTCATGTAAAGAGGTTCCACAAAGGGGATGTTTTTGTTCGCATAAAACGTTTTATCTGATAAAACTCAATTTATGCTCCCAAACCACAGCCACCAGAGAATAATACCTATCTTGTAAACTACATTCTGCAGTTTGCTCTGTTTGCCTTTAATCACATGTAAACATAACAACTACTGCTTTTTTGGGTCACCTAATGTGACCGGTTTAATCTAATTTTCTTGGAAAATAAACATCAAATATTTACAGTATCTCAAAAATGCACTAATAAGATCAAAACATAAAGCATCAAACATAAATGAGGCAAAGGTGGGGGCCAAAAAAGGCCATCAAATCATGAAATGATTTCCCCCACCCAAACTGCAGAATGTGAAAATCATAAAATGACTAGACAACATATTGTACTTTTTCATCATCATATATTTACATATACAACTGTAACAATGTTTTTCACTAATACATTTTTAACACAATCTATCAATGTAGACTACTCATTAGCTATTCTTGAATTGTACATTGAAAAGTTGACTGCTCCTGCCCGTCAACAGCATGCCACAAGGATAAATCAAGATCTATAAAAAGTCTCTAGAAATTATAACAAAAACAATAAAATTGTAGACTAGATTAACATGTTATATTTCTCAACTACTAAATTGCAGTAGTATTTATTTGGTTGACTGCTCCTGCTCGACAACTTTTCACCTAAGAATTATCTGTTCTTATATATTTCAAAAAAGCATTTGAATGCCATCTCCCTAAATTACGAATCTGGGCGTCTGATCTACCAGTTTGCATTAGCCAAGTAGCTGCACCTATCCTAAAGCTGTGCCCCTTAAAGCGGTTTAATGGTAAACCACAAAAAACCAATGATTGGGTCAGTACTTCAGAAAATTGGGATCTAGATATGGGTTCTCCATTGGACATTACAAATAAAATTTCAGATTTTCTACTGTTTCTGTGTCTAAGGTAAGTGGACAGGTATTGTACAGGGCAATATGTATGACGAGGTTGCGGGTATATCACAACTGACACAACCGAATGAGGTTTACTGTGTTTGTAAGAATGAAATTTTATACGGTAACCTTTGTCAGCTTGTTCAATATTTGATAACAAAAGACAATGTTTTGTATTTTTGCCATGAATGGCATTAGTAGTAAATTCCCCTATTCTTAATAGCCCCTAAAAAGCTGTTAAAAACATACTTTGAAACAAAATTCTATTATAGGGGGATGAGCAAGTGTGGTCTAGTGCTCCTACAAGTCTGTGTAAAATTGCAAGTGTTATTGGAAGCCTATTCTCTTTTGATGGACGCAACCTTTTTGCACCCTGTAACAGTTTTGCAATATAAAATGAATTGCAAGGGTCATTGAGCCCTCTTATCTTATGAAGATATGCAATGGCTGAATTATAAGTATATAATGTAGACGCAAACCCTTTTTCATGTAAATGGGCCATGTATAAGGAAAGAGTAGCAACTGTTATAGGCAGTAAAGCATCCGCTTCAGTTAAAAATGTTTTACAAAAATTGTTAAAATCTACCCAAATTCTGTCATATGATTTCTTGGTATCTTCCGATAAGGATGCATCTACTAAGTTTTGTGCCGCAGAACCTAACCTGGCAATTGCGGCAGAACTGGTATTTTTGATGTGCTTTTGAGTAATGTCTGCTGTATCCGCCTTGAAAAACGTTTGGTCTAATTCCTGATTGTCTTTGAGGTGTTTGTAGCCTCGGGTTTGATGGGCGTGGGGGACGAAAATTATTCAAATCAGGAGATGGCATTCTTACGCTAAATTGAGGAGGCTGAAAACCTACAGCAGCTGGTGGTTGCTGCCATTGTGGCCTATATGAAGGATTGCCTCCATGACGGCATTGAAATGAAGGATGTACCCTATTGCAGTAAAAACAATTGTGTTTTGTATTTGCAAGGTAAAAAGCATGACTTCCCCACATGAAATCTCATACAATACCCTATTGGTACCATTAACCCTGAATCAGTTTGGAGTGAGTCCATAGAAGAGGGTGTGTAACGTACTGATAAAGACTGAGTAGCATTCTCATTAGCCTGATTCATTCTATACAAGGATCTAAAGTACATCTCTTGATATGTGACCCCCCAGCCTCATTTTGTTTGCATCTTAAGCAAACGAAATTGGCGATCATATGCCAACCAATTTCCCTTGTTCATGTTGTTTTTAGCTAGGTCTCTGATTAACTCCATATATTTTAAAAGACATGCGGCTGAGTGGGGGGATTTTTCAATGTAAATAGTTGAATAAATTGAAAATGCTGAAAGCCAGTCATCTAGGCTCTTTACAATTTGAGGACTTTCCTGGATACCTAAAGTAGGGTTTTGTAGGTTTTCAATAAAAATAGCCTTCTTTTTTCTTTTATCCGGATTTTCCGGAAGAAGGTTGGCCATTTCGATAAAGTCATCATTCCAAATCTTAGCTTTAACCTGGTCGGATATAGCTGTGCCTAAGGGTATTGTATGTAGAAATTGATATTTTTCAAAACATTGGTATTCTAGTTCATTGGATGCATAAGTATTTTCATTACAAATATTCTCATTAGATGTACATGCAAAACCATTTTGAACATTACTGTTTACATTGTTAAGGTTTGAACAGGCCATATCATTGTCACCTTCTACTTGTCACGGCGGCTGTGTTGCTTCTTGTGTTGTGTCCAGATGTTGTCTCCCTTTGAGCTCCTGAATGTTATTTGTTAACTCTAGCATCTGTCCTTTCATGTCCTTAATGGTCTTTGATAAATCTAACACAGCTGTGGCAAGGTTTGTGTTGTCATTGTTCGTTAAAAGTTCTGTTTCTTCTGGTACAGTCCGATGTGTTGTGGCCCTTTTCTCTGCCATTCTAGCTGACTTTCTGGCAGCTGTTGTGGTCGTCGGTGGCATTTCTGAAAAATAGTGAAAAAATGACAGATCCTTTGTTTTCCCAAGTGTCCTCACAGTCCCTACTCAAAATAGCCCCACTAAGTATACATATTTAACATGATTGTATACCTGTGTAACTTTTTCACCATGTAAATGTCTCTCTTATTTACTGTTCTAGTGAGAAGAAAGTGCACAACGTATGTATAAAATGTTTTAACCCAGATACCTGTACAGTATAAGCCGTAACATCAATATAATAAACATGCACCACGTATGCGTAAACTTAAGTTAATACGTCTATCCCAAAGATCGGGTGTTCATGTACATGTATATATATACATGTACATGTAATGTGTACAATCTTCATGTAAACTTTTGCGATCAATAAATGTGATGCACCACGTATGCATCTAAAATCAAAACCATGTCGATGTAGTAAATTGGTAAAATAACAAACGATAATTGCACAACGTATGCATGCATAAGTGAATATGTCCAACCCAAACCTCTGTACATTTTATTATGTGTACATTTACAACCTAGATGAACATGTACATGTATATATGTCTTAATATTTTGCAATGTAAAAAATATGATGCACCATGTATGCATCTTTAATAATATAAATTGTAGAAAATGAGTACCACGTATGCATAAAACCTTTAAAAATTTGATATATAATACATTGGAGCAATGATTACGACGATTGAGACGACTAGGAATTTCAAAAGAAATGTACACTATGTAATCTATTGTTAGTATAAACAGACTATACATGTAATGGTACATTTTTTTTTAAAGAAAGCACCACGTAGGCTGTTAAATAACTCATACCTAAGTCCTTGAAATAATCTTTCTACATGTACTATAACTTAATCTACATGCGATTACACATGTACAGCATGCCGTCAATTGAATCGATTTACGATGTACTAAATAATATACATGTAAGTGCTTTGTCCATCATCTACAATAAAAACCTTTAAAATCTAATATTTTGTGACATGTACATAAAAAGCATTTCACATTCAACAATATTTTACCATTGGACAACTTTTTCGGCGTGCATGATAGCTTCCCTTATACTGCTCAAAAATCTTTTGAGTCCTTCCTCATTTAAGAGGCAGTCCAAGCAAAACCCAGGCAATAGCTGGCACATGACAAATTTTGTTTTTCAAAAATTTCCATTGATTTCACATAAGGTTAACACCCATTTCCCAAAACAAATGCAGATTTTTGGTTTATTGAAGTGGTAACTTAGATAAAATTTATATAGAATGCATTGAAAAAATGCAGAAAAAGGGAGATAACTCTTTCATATTTGCAAAATTTGGTTGCTTTGTTCATGAACTTAAAGGCTGATTCACAAGTCATCCATGTTGCTTTCAAACGAATCCTGGTGATTTTTGTTTTACATATGAGTCCAACAATATATTTAAACAATAAATTTGCTGGGATACAATTTTTCATGTGCCAGCTTCTGTAGGCTTTTGCCTGATTTCTACATGGACAGCCTCTTAAATGGACTCCGTCACTCCTCAATATTTGGACATTTGAAAAATGTAAACCTTTATGTCTCCAAAATGTTAAATAGGGGTAGTTTTGGGACATTCCCAATAATGAAGCATTTAACTGATCCACTCTAGCATTGTATTGTTCTAGTGTTAAACCTCCACTTCTTCCAACTTTTTGTCTATAGAAAAGAAGACCCACTGTAACATGCTTAACACCAATCGACATCAATGTTTGATACAACTGTTGTATAGACCATGCAACTGCTTCTACATCTTTTTCTACATTACTAATATCATTACTACCAATTTGTAAAAACACGTGGTCTGGTTTATTTGTAAACAAATCACACAAAGTTCTATATAGAGTCGATACATGTCCCCCAGAAAATCCAGTAAATGATACACTATACTTTTCTTCAAATAATTCTAAATTGACATCTGGTCTCAATAAATATAGACGTAAACGTATTGCTGGGTCATCCAAATGTACAAGTAAGCCTCTTTCAGTTTTGTTAACATCAATATTGACGGCAATAAAATCAAGCCTTCAAAAGTATTTCGATTGTTGTTACTCTAGAAATGGCGTCAATCAAATGTGGATTCTCAAAAATTCTAAAGAACTGATGGAAAATCTCCATTCTAAGTCATTTTCATCATGTAATAGCATTAAAACGTTTGATTTCTCTACATTATATACTTCAATTCCACATTCACAATTAAAATCTCGTTTGGCACAGCTGATTAAACGTAGCTTTATCAAAAAGAATGGAAAACGCAGGTACAAGTATTTGGTAGTCGGTTATAAAAAGACTTACTTTGTCATCCAAGAGTCTAGCAAGAAAAACAAATTTACAGAAGATCAAATAATAGAAATGCTCAACTTTTTAATCGACAACATATTTGTACAGTTTGGTGGACGTGTTTTTCAGCAAACAATAGGTATCCCAATGGGCAAAAATTGTGCACCATTGCTTGCCGATTTGTTTCTTCATTCATATGAAGCAGACTTCTTACAATCACTTCTAGACAAAAAGGACCGCAAACTTGCTTTATCCTTCAATCTCACATTTCGTTATATTGATGATGTCCTTTCACTAAACAATCCTCGATTTGGTGACTATTTACATCTCATATATCCGAAGGAACTTGAGGTAAAGGACACTACAGATTCTAGATGGTCTGCTTCATATTTGGATCTATTTCTCGAAATTGACACACAAGGAAGGCTTTGTACAAAGCTCTATGACAAACGTGATGACTTCAACTTTCCAATAGTTAACTTTCTGTGTAGCAACATTCCGTCCGCTCCAGCATATGGAGTTTACGTATCACAATTGATTCGTTATTCCAGAGCATGTGGGGATTACAACGACTTCCTTGATAGAGCTACACGGCTGACAAGCAAATTGTTAACACAGGGGTACGTTGCTCCCAGGTTGTTGTCATCACTCAAGAAATTTTACGGACGACATCATGTGCTTGTATGCAAATACGGGATTTCTATCTCTCAGATGAGCACAGATGTTGGTTTGACATAGAGTTTTGTAATGTCATCCTTTCCGGATTTGACCAACACTTAATCGATCTTTGGCAACGTGACGGGTGTGCTATAGCAAGCAGGAACTGCTTACTCTTCCGGAGCACCTGAGTTCACTCTCGTTTCGACTTGAGTTCGCGTTGCTGAATGCGGTTTTGTTGTTATGTGTGTGTGTGTTTCATGTTGTTATGTGGTTTGTTTTGTTGTGATGATTTTTTGTCTGCCGGTTTTGTCTTTGTCTTCACGGTTTTATGATACTGATTACCCCTTTGGTACACCTTTGCTTCTTTCGACATGTGAACTACCGATGATAACAGATTTGAAAGCCATTGTGTGTTCATGTAAACATGCGTACATGTGTTTAATTAGGTCAAGATAATTTAAACAATATTACCTCTAATCGACCTGGTTGCCTAGTAACCCGATAAAAAGGGGATCTGGATAGGTTCAGCTTCAACCGCTGTCTTCAACCCAGGGAATCTAGAGACGATGCTCCTGTTATCTAATTAATAAAGATAGCGTCCCCCAACAATACGTCTTATTGTCCAATCTGTAATCTGATCTTCAGAGATTCAATAATGTAAAATCCATTCCAAAACATGTATTTAAATTAGCCAATGTAAATGTTCAGATGAAAAATAATATAAACGAAAATATCTAGCCAATACACAAGTTCTCGCTCTCTAGATGTTAAAAACAAACAAGTCTGCTGACCCTTTTATCTGTAACGTTACAGGTCAGTGGTAAAGTTCTGCATTCAACAAACAAATTTTTCACACGTGTATTTAAGTCATTAGGAATTATCCATAAAACATCCAACAAGAATTAAAGAAAAATCAAATAAGCAAAATAATCAAAAAATATTGAGAGCGAAATTAATTCCGTGCAACACCCAGCTTCTCTTGGTTTTTGAATATTCATTATCTTGGTCATGTGACCATTTACATGTAAAGAGGTTCCACAAAGGGGATGTTTTTGTTCGCATAAAACGTTTTATCTGATAAAACTCAATTTATGGGCGGGGATGTAATATTCCATATTTGCTTATTTGAGTATGTCTGGTTTCAGTGACTGGAAAGTTATTAATTTTAGATATTAGGTATAAGCCCAGGATAATAATTTATAATTTGGTATTAGCAAAATCTTTTGACCAATCAAAAAGCACGTTTTTTTTTTGGCTCGTCTGAAAGTTGTTCGTGTAGTCAATTGTAAAATTGCAATTAAAGAATAAATGTGAATTTAATCGTTCTATTAGTTCCCCAAATAGTAAGAACGTCACATAACAATAAAAAAAGCATTCAATGTGACTATTGGTCGCTAATAACTGTTTTTCTCAATTTGGTGACTTTCACCAACTCATATATCCCCACGAACTTGTGATAAAGGACACAACGGATTCTAGGAAGCCTGTTTCATATTTAGATCAACATCTCGAAACTGAATCTCAAGGAAGACTCTCAACAAAGCTGTATGACAAACGTGATGACTTCAATTTTCCAATCATAAGCTTTCCCTTTTTGTGTAGCAACATTCCGACCGCTCCTTATTATGGTGTTTTCGTATCCAATTGATTCGTTACTCCAGAGCTTGTGGGAATTACATCGATTTCCTTGGCAGAGCTTCACATTTAACACAGAAATTGCTGACACAGGGTTATGATGCTCCACGGTTGCTGTCTTCACTCAAGAAAGTCTACGGCAGACACCGTGCACTCGTAGACAAATACGGGATTTTTATCTCTCAAATGAGTGCAGATGTTGGTTCGTCGTAGAAATTTGTTAATATTCCTTAACCGGATTTGACACACTAAATTGAAAATTAGCAACACGACGGGTATATGGACCGAGACCACATTAAGTTTTCTCTCTTTGTACAATAAAAGAAAATTTCAATTTAAAAAAATGCACCCGCTAAAACCAAATGATTTTAACCACACTTTCTCATTACCACAATTGCAAGCAAATAATGCAACTAATTCTCCTTTCACAGATACCAAACGTTTTTGGCAGTTTAAAATTCTGGGGTTCTAGAGGGGATAAAATCTGAAAGCTTCCGAAAAGCAAACTCCCCTTTTTGTGCAATAAAGAGCTACCTTTCCCAACTGAATTTAAATTTTTAAGGATGTCATTAAATTTCTTCATTACTGTGATATCAATTTGAGAGACCAAAATTTACCCCTAAAAGTGAATAGAACACACATACAATACCTGTTCAAAGGTACTATTTTTAATAGAACTTTATTCGTGGACAACGGCGATAATTTTGTACTAGTACCTATTAACCTCGGAAAACCCTCCATTACAAGAAAGAAAGTGTTTATATGTCATGTCTAGTCAATTTTGAGTTAAATTATAAATTTTCAGGCATGCCAGATGCTTTTCAATAAAAATATTAGTACTTTTGTAAGCTGGTTAGTCTTAAAACGATTATGCACCTAATCCGTAGGAGAGCCCAGGAAGCCTTTTTAGCAATTTTTTTCAAGTCTGATAGATTTCAACCAAACCAATGATTAATATTAATAGCTTAATGTTGATGAACATAAAAAAACACGTGTTTTAAGGAAATAAGTGCATGGGGAAAGATTTTGTGACCGTCCCATGTTCGTCGAGTGGTAAATATGTAATTTCTGACTTTTAAGGGGGCACATGAATGGTCAAGAGGACTTTAATGAGGTAAAATGATATAATTAGTTCCTTATGGTATAAAAATGCAGAATAGATGTTATTCTTTCTAAATAAGACTCAAAACATCCATTTGTTCACATATTTGAGGTCAAACTTTGTGGTTTTTAGTGCTGTAATGCTTGTAATTAAAGGCTGTGTAAACTTTTCATCATCAAAATCTTATCTTTTGGGACTAAGCTCGAATTATGCTATTTGTTTTCAGACAAGCATGTTTTTAGCATGAGAGGATAATAGACAACACATTAAATATGCAACTTCTCTAGTCAGAGTGTTAATTATGAAAAGTGGTCAGGCATTATAACCAATTTCAGAAAAAATGGTGAAGTTTTGCTCGCAAAAAAGCTTAGATTTTGACACAATATGACATTTCTTGGTGATTATGTTAGCTTTTGAGCAATATGACTATGTTTCTTATCTTATTCTTAATGCATTTATTCTATTTGGTCACTTCTTTTACTTGAATTCATGATTTTATTGGAAAAATGTTCCCTCATGACCATACCAGTAAACATGACATTAAGCCGCAATGTTCTTTAAAAGCAATATTTGGACATTTATTATTTTTCTAAGTAGTTTACTTCTTAAAATGAACTCTGTCACTTCTTTTAATAGTTTCCTACCTCAAACAATCTCATTAGATATATATTTTTCAAGCTAAGCTTCATAATGAATGAAAACTATGTCAAATTCTCCCAAGTTAAGAAATAGCATTGAAATTCCCATAGACGCCTCAATAATGGTCTTAAATGACTAGAAAATTATCTGAATGATTACAATTGCAACTTGGGTTATCTTGTTCAAAGCATGACATTATCACTCATCCTGACATTATTCTATAGTTAAAAGTGTTACTTCTATACTTGCTGTAGGCCAACCATTAGGACCGAGACCACATTCAATGTTCCCTCTTTGTTCAATAAAAGAAAATTTCAATTTAAAAAATTGCACCCGCTCAAACCAAATAATTTTAAACACACTTCTTATAACCACAAATGCAAACAAATAATGCAACAAATTCTCCTTTCACAGATACCAAACTTTTTTGACAGTTGAAAATTCTGGGGTCTTAGAGGGGATAAAATAAGAGAGCTTCCGAAAAGCAAACCCTCCCTTTTTGTGCAATAAAGAGCTACCTTTCCCAATTGAATTTGGATTTTTAAGGATGTCATTAAATTTCTTCATTACTGTGATATCAATTTGAGACCAAAATTAACCTCTAAAAGTGAATAGTTCATAGGTACTATTTTTGATAGAACTTTATTCGTGGACAACGAAAATCCAAGGGCAATAATTATGTATTCGTACCTATATCTATAGCAGACAGGAACCGCTTACTCTTCCAAAGCACATGAGTTCACTCTTGTTACGATTTGAAATACAAATGACAACAAAGTTCCAGACAATAAATTTTGCTACGCCTGACGCGCGTTTCGTCTATTCAAGACTCATCAGAGGCGCTCTACCAAAAATATTGAAAATGCCAAACACTGTATAAATATGAAGAGCATAGAACAGTTCATGTTGTTGATTTCTGTTCGGTTGATTTTGTGTTTTGTGTTTCTTCGTGCTGTTTTTTGGTTGTGTTACCTGTTTTGTCGTGTCCCATTGGGGCATCTCTGCTTCTTGCAATTGGTCTTAAATAGAAATACAAAACATGTCAAAGAGAGACCCATTCTGAACATGTTAGAACGAACAAAAAGGTGAAAAGTGCGTTTGATAGAAACTTTTGACTTACGACCAACATATTAAAATGTTAACCCAGTTTTTATACGACCGCAAAATTTTTGCGATCTTATAATGTTATGGCGATGTCGTCCTCGTCGTTGTTGTCGTCGTCGTCGTCGTCTGGGGACACTTTGGTTTCCGTGCGATAACTTGAGTAAATGTTGACAAAATGTTATGAAATTTTTAATATGATGTTTGTTACCACTAAAGGAAGGTTGGTATTGCATTTCGGGATTGTGGCCACTAAAATTTTTTAAAAAAAGGACCAAAAAGGTCTAAAATGGGTGTATTGACAAAACTGTTGTAGAATTATTCTTATTCATTCGATTTTGAAAATTCTATTTATTGAATTTATCATTGAATTCTGTCAACAAAATGTGTCAATGGTTTTGATATATATTGCACTGTTACATTTCTACTGGGGGTCAAAAAGGGGCCACATCCAAAAAGTTGACTTTTTTATTTGTGGTCCGATTTTCAAAATCTTTTTTTCATTGGAATCCTTGTGAAAATCCCTGCCTGCGTTTTTCAATCAGATTTGCAATATCTCTTACCGTTTTTGAGAAATTAGGGGTCAAAGGGGCCAAAAACGCCATTTGTTAAAAGTTTGTTGAGGCAAATAGTTTTATACCAAAAATTAAGTTGTAGTGGACCTGCCAATTGTTATGAAGTTTAAATATGATGATTATATCCACTAAAGGAATGTTGATTTTGTATTTGGGGTTTGTGGCCCCTACCGTTTTAGAAAAAAAGCCCAAAAAGCCCTAAAACGGGTGTATTGACAAAACTATTGTAGAATGTTTATTATTCATACGATTTTGAAAATTCTTTTTTTACCAAATTCATCATTTAATTCTGTCTACTAAATGTGCCAATGATTTTGATATGTATTTCACCATTACATTGCTACAGGGGGCTAAAGACAGGCCACGCCCTTAAAATCAACTGTTTTTATTTGTGGTCCGATTTTCAAAATCTTTTTTTCATTGGATTCCTTGTGAAAATCCCTGCTTTAATTTGCAATGAGATTTGCAATATCTCCCACAATTTGTTAGAAATTAGGGGACAAAGGGCCAAAATGTCAATTTATACATGTATATTATTAAGGTTTTTTGTATTAGATGTTGATGTAAATACATATGTGTGAAATATGCATTTTAAAGTCCACCACAGGATGCAAGTGTCAAAAAGCTTTATAAGTCCACCATGGGCTTCATGTGACCAAAGCAATAGACTATCCATATTGGGCCTCTAACGTACAGGGTTCAACTTGTTTGCGGTCGTATCATGCTGCACTCGGCGTAGCTTTTTATTTATGGAGAGGAAGGGGCACGAAGTTTTCTTGATATATCTAACAAAGCACAACATAACACGCCGGTAAAATCAAATCTATTAAAACTTAGTTCATCAAAAGATGATCTGAGACATTAAAACTACAAGAAAAACTAAGACGTTGTGAAACTTATTCTAAAACACTCTCTCTTACTGAAACATGTAGCTAGCTTATAAGCATTGATCAAAGGATGTAGAATATGAAGCAAAAAGTGTTATAGGAAGAATTAACTTATGAAGCTCTTTCCAAAACCTTATAGGAAAAATTTGATAAGAAGGATTTTATACCCCATCTCACAATATTGGACGGACGGACAGACCCGAATACTCTATGCTCCCTACTTTATAAGATGGGACATAATAAATCCGTTATTTGAAGCATCCAAATATTTTTTTTCCATTTGTTGACCAGACGTTTCAACAGAAATCAGCATTTTATATTCCCTTCACAATTAAATATTGTCCTGTAGTAATACTTAGAAATAAGTTGACTTGTTAAATATGCATATATATTTCTAGAACAAACAAAGAAAGAATTGGAACAATGGGTAGATAAAGACAAAAAGTATGTACCTACGAGAGCAGCTAAGCATGTTTTAAAGGCCGTTCAAGAAGAAAGCTGCGTGACCATCACAGGGCCTTCTGGATGTGGAAAGACTTTCACAGCTAGACACACAGCCTTGGCTTTAAAAACAGAAGGATATGACATTATTCCTATCTACACACCGACAGACATCAGAGACTTTTACAAACCAGGAAGAAAAACGTGTTTTATTGTAGATAACATATGTGGAAACTTTACAGCAAGCAAGCAACAGGTTGACACGTGGAGACAAGTTTTACCTGTTATAGAAAATATCGTAAAAGACAAAAGTTGTAAGATAATTGTTTCATGCCGTCTTCAAGTCTTTTATGATGATGCATTTAAATTGTTATCTCCCTTTCTATGTTGTGAATGTAACTTGATTTCTGCAAACAACTGTTTAACACTATCAGAAAAATCAGGTCTGATCAAGCAATACACTAACGTAAATATAAGTGAAAGGGATAAAGCTAAATCTTTGGATTGTATTGGCCCATTTCTTCCTCTATTATGTTCATTATACAAGGTTGATAGTGAAATACCTATTATGCATTTTTTACAAAATCCTTTTGATATCAAAAAGAGAGAGTTAGATACTCTGTTTCATCAGCAGGGAGATGATGGTAAGTACAAGATTTGTGCATTAGCTCTAATTGTTCTGTTTAACAACAAACTTGAAGACAAATGGTTTCAAGGTAAGGTCACGGATCAGCAAAGACACTTATTTGGCGAGGTATGCAATGCTTGTAGTCTTCCATCAGGATTGTCCAAGAAAACAATACACACTGCTTTGAAGACATTATTGAATTCCTTTGTCCAGAAAGAGAATACTTCATATAAAGCTGTTCATGATAAGATATTTGACTTCCTGGCATGGTACTTTGGACAGAACATAATTGATTGTTTGATTGATCATGGGAATGCTGAACTTCTGCATGAAAGAATGCGCTATAATCTTGAAAACAGTGATGCATCAAAGAATAATGGACTCATTGATAAATCAGAAGATATGAAGTTCATTATAGATATACCAGAGGAATATTTGACCAATTATATAGTCAGATTAGTGAAACAATGGTCTGATGGTAAGGTTGTTAAAGTGTTCGGTAACTTAAACATGAAGAATCAATTATTTAGAAAGGAATTTTTAAGTTACCTTAAACAACTGGATATAGAAACACAAATTGATCTTGTAACCCGTAGAAATGAAGAAAATAATTCTGAATGGTACTTCGATAGAAAAGGAAGTAAACCGTTAATAGAGTCATGCTGTCATGGGTTTAAGGATTTCATAGAATGGATGCTAAGTTTAAACATTGACATTAACCAGACAGATGATAAAAATAGAACTGCCTTGTTCTGGACATGTCAAATTAACAATAAAGAAATGGAGTTAGGATTTCAGAATGGTAATCTAGATATGGTTATGATGTTGTTAGAGAAGAATCCTGATGTTGACAAGACTGATAAGGAGGGACGGTCACCACTGTGCTTGGCATGTAAGATTAATCTAGATATGGTAAAGGTGTTGTTAGAGAAGAACCCTGATGTTAACCAGACTGATGGATATGGACGGTCACCACTGTACTTGGCATGTAAGAATAATAATCTAGACATAGTAAAGGTGTTGTTAGAGAAGAATCCTGATGTTACCCAGACTGATGATGATGGATTGTCTCCACTGTACTTGGCATGTGAGAATAATAATCTAGATATGGTAAAGGTGTTGTTGGAGAAGAATCCTGATGTTAACCAGACTGGTATACGTAAACAGTCTCCACTGTATTTGGCATGTGAGAATAATAATCTAGACATGGTAAAGGTGTTGTTAGAGAGGAATCCTGATGTAAACCAGACTGATGGGTATGGACAGTCACCACTGCACTTGGCATGTAAGAATAATTATCTAGATATGGTAAAGATGTTGCTAGAGAAGAATCCTGATGTTAACCAGACTAGGTTTAATGAGCCACATTTGTACTGGGCATGTAAGAATAATAATCTAGATATGGTAAAAATGTTGTTAGAGAAGAATCCTGATGTTAACCAGACTTATGGTTATAGTGATCCACCACTGCACGTGGCATGTTGTAATAATAACCTAGATATGGTAAAGATGTTGTTGGAAAAGAATCCTGATGTTAACCAGACTGGGTATTATGAGCCACCACTGTACTGGGCATGTAAGAATAATAATCTAGATATGGTAAAGATGTTGTTAGAGAAGAACCATGATGTTAACAAGACTAGGTTTAATAAGTCACCACTGAACTTGGCATGCGAGAATAATAATCTAGATATGGTAAAGATGTTGTTAGAGAAGAACCCTGATGTTAACCAGACTGACTGGTTAGGACGGTCACCACTGTACTTGGCATGTAAGAATAATATCCTAGATATGGTAAAGATGTTGTTAGAGAAGAACCCTAATATTAACAAAACTCACGAGGAAGGACGGTCACCACTGTACTGGGCATGTAAAAACGATAATCTAGATATTGTAAAGATGTTGTTAGAGAATAATCCTGATGTTAACAAAACTGACGATGAAGGACGGTCACCACTGTACTTGGCATGTGAGAATAATAATCTAGATATGGTGAAGATGCTGTTAGAGAAGAATCCTGATGTTAACCAGACTGATAGGATTGGACAGTCACCACTGCACTTAGCATGTAAGAATAATAATCTAGATATGGTAAAGATGTTGTTAGAGAATAATTCTGATGTTAACAAAACTGACGAGGAAGGACGGTCACCACTGTACTTGGCATGTTATAAGAATAATCTAGATATGGTAAAGGTGTTGTTAGAGAAGAATCCTGATGTCAACAAAACTGACGAGGAAGGATGGTCTCCATTGTACTGGGCATGTGAACATGATAATCTAGATATGGTAAAGATGTTGTTAGAGAAGAATCCTGATGTTAACCAGACTGATAGGATTGGACGGTCACCGCTGTACTTAGCATGTAAGAATAATAATCTAGATATGGTAAAGATGTTGTTAGAGAAGAATCCTGATGTTAACCAGACTGATGGGATTTGGCGGTCACCACTGCACTTGGCATGCGAGAATAATAATCTAGATATGGTAAAGGTGTTGTTGGAGAAGAATCCTGATGTTAACCAGACTGGTATACGTAAACAGTCTCCACTGTACTTGGCATGTGAGAATAATAATCTAGACATGGTAAAGGTCTTGTTAGAGAAGAATCCTGATGTAAACCACACTGATGGGTATGGACAGTCACCACTGCACTTGGCATGTAAGAATAATAATCTAGATATGGTAAAGATGTTGCTAGAGAAGAATCCTGATGTTAACCAGACTAGGTTTACTGAGCCACATTTGCACTGGGCATGTAAGAATAATAATCTAGATTTTGTAAAAATGTTATTAAAGAATAATCCTGATGTTAACCGAACTGATAAAGAGTCACCACTGTACTGGGCATGTAAGAATGATAATCTAGATTTGGTAAAGATGTTGTTAGAGAAGAATCCTGATGTTAACCAGACTAATCGGTATGGACGGTCACCCCTGTACATGGCATGTGAGAATAATAATCTAGATATGGTAAAGGTGTTGTTAGAGAAGAATCCCGATGTTAACCAGACTGACGAGGAAGGATGGTCACCACTGTACTGTGCATGTAAGAATGATAATCTAGATATGGTAAAGATATTGTTAGAGAAGAACCCTAATGTTAACAGGTCTGATATGTATAGACAGACACTACTGCACTTAGCATGTTTTAATAACAATCCAGATATGGTAAAGATGTTGTTAGAGAATACTTCTGATATTAACAAAACTGACGATGAAGGACGGTCACCACTGTACTGGGCATGTTATAAGAATAATCTAGATATGGTAAAGGTGTTGTTAGAGAAGAATCCTGATGTTATCAAAACTGACAAGGAAGGACGGTCACCACTGTACTGGGCATGTAAAAACGATAATCTAGATATGGTAAAGATGTTGTTAGAGAATAATCCTGATGTTAAGAAAACTGACGATAAAGGACGGTCACCACTGTACTGGGCATGTTATAAGAATAATCTAGATATGGTAAAGGTGTTGTTAGAGAAGAATCCTGATGTTAACAAAACTGACGATAAAGGACGGTCACCACTGTACTGGGCATGTGAGAATAATAATCTAGATATGGTGAAGATGCTGTTAGAGAAGAATCCTGATGTTAACAAAACTGACGATGAAGGACGGTCACCACTGTACTTGGCATGTGAGAATAATAATCTAGATATGGTGAAGATGCTGTTAGAGAAGAATCCTGATGTTAACCAGACTGATAGGATTGGAAAGTCACCACTGCACTTAGCATGTAAGAATAATAATCTAGATATGGTAAAGATGTTGTTAGAGAAGAATCCTGATGTTAACCAGATTGGTAAGAATGGACGGTCACCACTGTACTTGGCATGTTATAAGAATAATCTAGATATGGTAAAGGTGTTGTTAGAGAAGAATCCTGATGTCAACAAAACTGACGAGGAAGGATGGTCTCCATTGTACTGGGCATGTGAACATGATAATCTAGATATGGTAAAGATGTTGTTAGAGAAGAATCCTGATGTTAACCAGACTGATAGGATTGGACGGTCACCGCTGTACTTAGCATGTAAGAATAATAATCTAGATATGGTAAAGATGTTGTTAGAGAAGAATCCTGATGTTAACCAGACTGATGGGATTTGGCGGTCACCACTGCACTTGGCATGCGAGAATAATAATCTAGATATGGTAAAGGTGTTGTTGGAGAAGAATCTTGATGTTAACCAGACTGGTATACGTAAACAGTCTCCACTGTACTTGGCATGTGAGAATAATAATCTAGACATGGTAAAGGTCTTGTTAGAGAAGAATCCTGATGTAAACCAGACTGATGGGTATGGACAGTCACCACTGCACTTGGCATGTAAGAATAATTATCTAGATATGGTAAAGATGTTGCTAGAGAAGAATCCTGATGTTAACCAGACTAGGTTTACTGAGCCACATTTGTACTGGGCATGTAAGAATAATAATCTAGATATGGTAAAAATGTTATTAAAGAATAATCCTGATGTTAACCGAACTGATAAAGAGTCACCACTGTACTGGGCATGTAAGAATGATAATCTAGATTTGGTAAAGATGTTGTTAGAGAAGAATCCTGATGTTAACCAGACTAATCGGTATGGACGGTCACCCCTGTACATGGCATGTGAGAATAATAATCTAGATATGGTAAAGGTGTTGTTAGAGAAGAATCCTGATGTTAACCAGACTGACGAGGAAGGATGGTCACCACTGTACTGTGCATGTAAGAATGATAATCTAGATATGGTAAAGATATTGTTAGAGAAGAACCCTAATGTTAACAGGTCTGATATGTATAGACAGACACTACTGCACTTAGCATGTTTTAATAACAATCCAGATATGGTAAAGATGTTGTTAGTGAATACTTCTGATATTAACAAAACTGACGATGAAGGACGGTCACCACTGTACTGGGCGTGTTATAAGAATAATCTAGATATGGTAAAGATATTGTTAGAGAAGAATTCCGATGTTAACAAAACTGACGAGGAAGGATGTTCACCACTGCACTGCGCATGTTATAAAAATAATCTAGATATGTTAAAGATGCTGTTGGAGAATAATTCTGATGTTAACCAGACTGACGAGGAAGGACGGTCACCACTGTACTTGGCATGTTATAAGAATAATCTAGATATGGTAAAGATATTGTTAGAGAATAATTCTGATGTTAACAAAACTGACGAGAAAGGACGGTCACCACTGCACTGGGCATGTGAACATGATAATCTAAATATGGTAAAGATATTGTTAGAGAAAAATCCTGATGTCAACAAAACTGACGAGGAAGGATGGTCTCCATTGTACTGGGCATGTGAAAATGATAATCTAGATATGGTAAAGATATTGTTAGAGAAGAAGCCTAATGTTAACCAGTCTGATATGTATAGACAGACACCACTGCACTTAGCATGTTTAAGTAACAATCCAGATATGGTAAAGATGTTGTTAGAGAAGAATCCCGATGTTAACCAGACTGACGAAGACGGATGGTCAGCACTGCACTTGGCATGTTATAAGAATAATCTAGGTATGGTAAATATTTTGTTTGAAAAGAATCCTGATGTTAACCAGACTGATATGTATAGACAGACACCACTGCACTTAGCATGTTGTAATAACAATCTAGATATGGTAAGGATTTTGTTAGAGAACAATCCTGATGTTAACCAGACTGACGAGGAAGGACGGTCACCACTGTACTTGGCATGTTATAACAATAATCTAGATATGGTAAAGATGTTGTTAGAGAATAATTCTGATGTTAGCCAGACTGACGAAGACGGATGGTCACCACTGCACTCGGCATGTGAACATGATAATCTAGATATGGTAAGGATTTTGTTAGAGAAAAATCCTGATGTGAGCCATATTGGTAAGAATGGTCGATCGCCACTGGACTTAGCACATGAGAATGGTAATTTAGACATTGTAAGTATGTTGTTAGAAAAGGCCTGACTGATAGACATGGGGAGTCTCCACTGTACTTGGCATGTCATCGTAATAATCTGGGTAATTCATTTAGTTGTTAGAGAAGAACCCAAATGGGTAGTATAATACAATTGGTTGTTTTTTTTTATTTTATGTCTTACGCGTGGATATAAAAATATGAGCAATTGTCTTTTAAGATCTGTTAATTCAAAAGTATTAACAATTAGAAATTGTCAACCGGGAAATTTTTGCGCCGCTTTTCTTTCGTGGTATGACAACTGAATTTTAATTCGCACTGAAATGTTATTGTCCGTAGACTACAGCTAAAGACAAGTATATTCGAGCCGTTTAATTTTCGTGCTAGCAATGTCACCGCAAAAATAAAACTGCTGCGAAAATTTTCCGGTTTACAGTAGTATGACACTTTTAAAGAAAAGTAGTTATTGTTGTCTTGTAATAAATGAAAAAAAGCGACTACAAAGTAAGCGACTCCCTGCATATGTATATGTGAATAGTGTGTAAAGTACATACAAGCCTTGTTTATAATTTAGTTTTCTTTTAAGATTTCTTTTAAGTTCAGTCAGTATAGAAGCATCATATTTATAATATATTGATTGGTTTAGAAGGTCTTTTTGACAGCTTTATCAGTATTGGACTATTAACAATAAACCACTGTTGCAACAAATTTGCTTATTGTCATTTCTTCGGATCAAAAAAATGATATAGTTCCTGCTTTAAATTCAATATGATTTATTATCAATCTTTGTTCAAGGGCTTTAATGTTTTGGTGGGAGAAAAAAAAATACACGTTATGAAGATTAAGCACAATGCATTAAGATGTTCAATAGAATGTCACCATCAAGTCTTTATGATTACAATTATCTATTAAGTGTATTCTAAAATAAAAAACACAACAATTGTATGGTATTTTTTCTACAAATACTTTGAACTTTGACTTGTTTAATTTGTGTGAGTAGTGCTAGATGAAAATTTGTTGTTTGCTTATATGTAGGGGTCTATATCTGTATATAATTTTGTTCTACTTATTAATACATAAAAATCAACTATTTTGTACTGTTAGTATATTCATAATATTTTCTTATTTTTTACTCTGTTAAAGGAGTATAGACTCATTATTCATCAGGTAATCTTATTTTAAAATTCATTACATGTAAAAATAAATAGTTTGAAAAAAAATGCATTTTAGAGCAGCCAAGAGATTGAAAAATGATGTGTTATCATATCTTGTTTTTGTAGCATTCATTAAGCAAATAAAATTTCCAACAAAAACATTTAAATGTTTTTAAACACCATAAATTAATATTGGGTAAACTTGAATTACACGGTGTAAACGCTTCAGTACGCTGAAGGTGCACAAACAAAATCAGACCCCAATCATTGAACAATTCAGTTTGATATGTGTCAAATGGTTTTATTAGAAAAAAAATAACAAAAATACCGGACATGCCGAATCAATTAACCTCAAATTCCTAGAAAAAAGACAAAACAAGGCAGACACACTGGTAAATGGTACTGACGTAGTGCATACTTTTCAAAAGAAACAATGGTTTAAACCTGGTAAACTGGCACCAAACCTTCGTCTTCAATTTGTGATCAAATGATCTTAAAAACTATTATTTCAACTACAAGACCGAATAATTAAAAAAACAATGTAGAAAGTATAAATGTTTGCACATTGTGAAATTGTAAAATAAAGAAACAAAGAAGAACCAAGTTCTAACAACAGAAGTCCAGAGGTCCAGGAGACTAAATATGTAAACACAAAGGCAAATTCTGTCCAAAAAGATAGTAAACTCAGGTTCCGATGAACGATAAAAAGAACAATAATGGTTGTTGTCTGTATAACAATTAAGAAAATCACAAAGTGAAAGAAAGACTAAGGCATAGTGGACTGAGGTAAAGTTACAGAAATAAAAAGAAGTATCTATGAAAGCATATGGTGGTTGTATTTATGTAGTTACATTGAAACAAACTTAACCTTAGCAAGAGGCTCCCAGGAGCCTGAATCGCTCACCTTGTCTTGATGTCGACACTATAAAGAATTTTGTAGAGCTAAATGAGCTGAACATTTTAGCAAGCAACAGCTTTTCTCTATCTGCTATACTTTTCATTCCATACGCCAAAAACATGAAAAACCGTTATTAAGAGACCATAACCCCTTTTAGGGGTCATCTGAAAACTTCATTCCTATGAAGATTTTTGTAGAGCTTAATGAGCTGGACATTTAAGCAAGCAACAGCTTCTCTCTTCTCTATCTGCTATAGTTTTCATTCCATACTCCAAAAACATGAAGAAAAAAGTTATTATAGAGGCCTTAACCCATATAAGAGACCATCTGACAACTTCGACCCTTTGGAGATTTTTTTTAGAGCTAAATGAGCTGAAAGTGTAAGCAAGCAACAACTTTTCTCTATTTGCTATAGTTTTCATTCTATAGGCAAAAAACATAACCCAAATAACCCTTTGGAGACTTTTGTAGAGTAAAATGAACGGCGGCCATGTTTTTGGTCGGCAGTCACCCACGTGCAATCTTGGTAGAGGGCATCCCACAGATGAAGTATGCAAAGTTTCAAAGCAATCCCTTCAGCAGTTTCAGAGGAGATGATTTTCAAAGCAAAGTCAACGATGACGACGACGGACGACGACGGACGAAGACGACGGAAGCCAAGTGATGGCATAGCTCACTTGGACCTTTAGTCCAGATGAGCTAAAATGGGGGAACGTCTCCACGAACACAGATCTTTGCTACCACAAATGGTACCAAACAGAACGTAAACGTCTTACATGGCCGATAGAAAATACATTACCAAAACGTGTATAAAAACGGTTTATTTGGTTTTGCTGTTTATCGATATTTCAAGTCATAACCTCTCATCAGCAGCATTTGAATCAAAACTTTGGATAGTCAAAAAACAAAGGTATATTGAATGAAAATTACTCAAAGCCAAAAGCCAAATCCAGCACGGATGATATCGACCATGTGCAGTACAAGGAAAGAAACCTGGTGTTTTAAAAAATTTTGGATTAATCGACTACAACTACAAAAATATTAGAAATTTAATGGTAAATTAGTGTTAAACAAGTCTGACGACCAGGCTTGTGATTACCCTCGGGGACTTTTTCCGAGGAGAAGGATGATCAATCCAAACTATTCTACCGTGTGGGTTCTGGGTGGTAAATATGTCCACATCAGCACTATGCTTGTCGGTAAAAGTCCACTCATGATCAGAAACATGACTTCGAGTCAGGCCGCTTTGCCCACAAAGCGACTGGGATGTGTGCCCCAAGTGGTTATATGGGGCAGTGGTGTCATAATGAATACTGGGGTTGTCATGCTATATTGCGGAAAAACTGACTACAAACCAAAGTGGTACATCATGTTTGGAAAATGTCACGCTCAACGCACGTAAAAGAAACCGATAAAGGTCTCGGTAAGAATAGGTTTTCAATGCAAGAGACTTTTCCGTTCCTTCCCAGTGGCAGTCAAAACTTTCCTCAACGATTTTTTTTATCTTTTCTCCATTTCATCACCATTTCATGTCTATTCTATAACCTTTTTCATGTCCATCTCCCGGATTTAACCTGAAATGGAAGTAAAACAATAACTTACTAACCAAACTTATTGCAAATCATTCTAATAAAAGCTTAACAGAAACTTTTGTGATGATCCGGTCTCAACAGGATCTAAGAACTATGTCTCAAAGCCGGTTAAAACGGACATGTATATAGTTTGTTATATACTGAACCCACTAAACAAGAGTCAAATTAGTCTGATGTCAGGAAAAGCTCCACAAACATGTTCATATTGGTCCTGTCCGTGACAGACAATTGTAGAGTGACAGGTCTGAAAGTTGCTGATGACGTACAGTCACTCAGCCAAACTTAAGGTCACGGAAAAAGGCTTGACCTTACTTACTAAAAAAATTATTCTAAAACAGTCATTAATATAAACAACATTAAAAAGATAATTTTATAACACGTCACTTGAGCGACTTCGCATTTCGTTGAAAGATTTTTTTTTATTCGAGCAAAATTCATTCACAGATTGATTTATTATTTATTTATAAGTCTCATTTTTCTAAGTTTGGGTATATAAACAAAAACATAAGAATTACATAACAAAACACACTCAATGATTTAATTATCATTATGGGAGCTGTCAAATGAACCAATGATTTAATTATCATTATCGGAGCTGTCAAAGGAACCAATGATTTAATTATCATTATGGGAGCTGTCAAAGGAACCAATGATTTAATTATCATTATGGGAGCTGTCAAAGGAACCAATGATTTAATTATCATTATGGGAGCTGTCAAAGGAACCAATGATTTAATTATCATTATGGGAGCTGTCAAGGGAACCAATGATTTAATTATCATTATGGGAGCTGTCAAAGGAACCAATGATTTAATTATCATATGGGAGCTGTCAAAGGAACCAATGATTTAATTATCATAAGGAAGCTGTCAAAGGAACCAATGATTTAATTATCATTATGGGAGCTGTCAAAGGAACCAATGATTTAATTATCATTATGGGAGCTGTCAAAGGAACCAATGATTTAATTATCATTATGGGAGCTAAAAAAATCATTATGGGAGCTGTCAAAGGAACCAATGATTTAATTATCATAAGGGAGCTGTCAAAGGAACCAATGATTTAATTATCATAAGGGAGCTGTCAAAGGAACCAATAATTAATTTATCATTATGGGAGCTGTCAAAGGAACCAATGATTTAATTATCATTATGGGAGCTAAAAAAAAATCATTATGGGAGCTGTCAAAGGAACCAATGATTTAAAATTATCATTATGTTCTTTTGTATATAACTTTCATGCAATTCTACATATATTTAGGAATTTTTTTTCCAGAATTTTCATGTGAAATTCACGTGAAAAGGTTAACGTGAAATTAACGTGAGTTTCACATGATATTAACGTAAATTTCACGTTAACCCTGATTTACAAAATTTCCCTGTGTACATCAACTTCTTAAGAGGCACATTAACTAAAACAAAACATTGAAAACGTAGGAGCACGTTTTTTTCTCTTGAAAACAAGGCACATTAAAAAGTTAAAACAAACATTGAAAAAGTATTATTTTAATGTAGATAGGGTACAACAGTAGATAATTAGATTTATTTCTAATAAAATGCTTCGTATATCCATGCTTTTCACGGGACTTTTGATAAATTGGTTTGATATTATTTGCTGGACATTAATATTGAAACTGTATTAGCTGCTGCTATTGGATAGAAGGTTAATATAAAATACCGATATATAACGACCAGAAGTGCCGAGAGTTATGGCCCTTTGAACAAAGAAATTTGCTGAAAATCTTCATTCATCAACTTATTTGCACACCTTTGAAAATACTGAACTAAATTCAATGAAACATGGTATTTCGGAAGGTCACATAATACCACATTTTGATCATCATTTTTTGTGGGAGTTACAGCCCCTTGAACTTAGAAATTTGCTGAAAACTCTCATTTATCACCATGTCAGTGCCTCTTTTCTGAAACTAATATATGGAATTTTTTGAAAGTAGGTTTGTAGATTGTTCACCATAGGTAGTTGTGCATATTTTCAGGAAGTTATTATCCTAAATTTTTGTGGGAGTAGTGGACCTTTGAACTTAGAACTTTGAGGAAACGAGGGGATGCATCCTTTTTGCAGGCAAAAACAAACTTTTAACTATTGTTTCTTTTCACTTTAAATTTGTGCTTATTTTAAAGTCATGCTTAACCCTTACAATGGAGCTGAAACTCAAATCAATGCAGCTATTAATCCAAAGTTTGCAGACACAAGAGATGTCTATTTTGATAAATGTAACCCAAAACACCAAGCAGTCAGGCAAGGTAATGTAAATGTAAACTAAAAACACTATACAAAATATAAATTATTTTCCATGCAATTTCAGAGAACGGTCAAGTTGGTTACTTATTCCTTATTCCTTATTCGACATTCAAATATCGAATAAGTAACCAGTTACTTATTCGACATTCAAATTTTGGATAAGGAAATAGTTACTTATTCGACATTCCATATTCCGATCCTTATTTTAGGATATGCCTTTAACGAATATCGAATAAGGAACTGATTCCTTATTCGACATTTGAATTTCAAGGAATTTGCAACCAATTAGATATTTTATGCAATATTAAGATATGCCTTTGAAATTAAATTTTTCGTAAGTCGAATTGAGTGCACTAACCTAAGTATTCAAAACTTAGACATTTCTATTCACAACCCATTCCTAATCAAAACAGTCGAAAATCGACATTATGGATGATATAGGTTAAATACTTTGTTACACCCAATCGATTACACCCAAGAAGTATGAAAAAGGGGAGTTTAATTACACCACCATTATTAAAGGGGAAATCATGAATAGGACCCCATCCCCGACGGCCAGATGCATACGGACAGCATCCATTTTGAGCATACGGTAAATGCAAAAAATATTGTATCCGTACGTAAGATGGACACCTTAGAAGGAGAGGGCGGCAATGGTGAGATAATGTCTCAAATTTGTATAAATATAAGGATGGCATTCTGTAATCATAACATGGATCGCTATCAGGATTTCTTTCTGGAGAGTGGAGAAGATTTGGAATATAGTACCCCAACCCTACAATAGTAGCAGCAATTCTGTGATAACACAAACGTCGTGCAGATGGATCCGACCACACAACGGTGTCAAAACTGCAGGGCGGAGTATACCGAGCCACGATTTGAGGATCGACCAAGAGAGGAGAAGACCACCTATGGCTATCCACTCAAGAGGAAGAGGGTTCAGTTCTGCAAGAGCAAGCACGGGAAGGATGGTCTTTGTTGGAGACATATTACTCAATTTTATCAATCTGGTTGGTCACGGGTCAATTATTTCAGACTTCTTTGTTTATATCTTACCTAAAAGACCGAGAAAATTAAGCTCCGCCCAACCTTGTGAATTAAATAAAGTAATAGGAGTAATCCAGATCAGCAGGATGAAGAAGAGAAGGACGCCCCAGTCGGAGGAAAGATCGTGGTCAAAGAGACCATGAAGGCACTCCGTAAAATAGCCAAGGAAAAGGGTCTGAGGAGATATAGCAGGAAAACCAAGAAGGCCATGGCGAAGCTTATCGAGGAGAAAGCCACCTGTAAATTTGCCCGCCAGGAATTCTTCAGCAAGAAGCAGCTCAAAACGCTGGCAAAGAATAACGGCCTCACCAAGTAATCCCGGCTCAAGAGAGAGGATCTGCTCCATCAGGTGGAAGAGGGCATCAGAAGCGCTCCACTCGAAGAGGAGATCAATGTCACTGATAAACGGGAAGCATGAATGGCGTTTTTGACGCGGTCGTCTTCGAACCTAAGAAGCCACATGACGTAGCAATGTTTCTCAAGCTAAGCCGAAGCAAGATCTCCACTTCAATCTCAGATGCTCTCACCCAAAAGAATGGATTGAAGGTCCATTTAGTGCTTCTAGTTGAGAAGATTAAAACCAACCCCGCGACCGGGGAGAATATTTTTGTCACTGTCAACTTCAGATCGGACCTTGCTACTCTCTTCGATTCCGTAGACCCCGATTTGGAGATCGCCTCTAGATGGGGAAGGTCAAGGAAAATATGGCTAGATATATGCGGGAAGGGAGCGGGTGGACATTCGGACATGTTGAGCAGCTAAAAATCCATCTCAACCAATTCGAGCCGCTCAAGAAAGCTTCCTCTATACCCATATGTTGGCATTTGCGAAAAAGAAGGCGATCATCAACGTGAAAAATGAGCAGTGGATAATACTGGAAGCCCTTCATCGGGATGATAAAGATGCTTATTATGCCTACCGCGTAGCTCATGATCAGTATAAGAAATGGGAGGATGAGCTGAATTTCGAAGACAGCGACTTCCCCGTCTCACTCAAGACCATTGAAATATTTGAGAGGCAGAACCCCAACTACAACGTCAATGTTTTCGGTTTCTACGTAAAGAAGGATGAAGATGGGGAAGAAGATCTAAAAAAAATCAGAGAATTCGGGTCCTACCCACGTAGATTTCCTCTTTCTGACTCGCGAAGATAAGCAACATTACTGCTGGATAAAGAGCCTCTCACGACTCTTGACGTCTCAAGTAACCGGTCACAAAGAGGCAGTCTTCTTCTGCCGTAGATGCCTCTCCTACTTTTCCAGGACGAGCATATGAAGATTTGAAGCCCGAAGGAGGCGGCCAGGATCGAGATGCCCGAAGAAAGATCCGCCATAACCTTCCAGAACTAAAAGAAGATGATGAAAGTCCCCTCTGCGATCTACGCGGATTTCGAGTGCTTCACAGAGAAGCTCGACACCTACCAGCCGGATACATACCACTCCTACAAGAAAGCCGACCAACTTCAGCGCCCCTCTGGATTCTGCTACCACTTAAAGTACGCTCACGGCGACTACAAAGGTCCGGTCGTTTACTGTCGGAAGGATGCGGCCAAGGAACTCGTGCAGTGCGTGGAGGAAGAGAAGAAGTGCGGATCAATGACAAGCTTTACAAGGAGAATACGCCCATTGAGATGACTGACGACGATAAGGCGCGCTTCGAAGCAAGAATGCATTGCCACATCTGCGGCGAAGCGTCCACATCTTGGCCACACAGAGGGTAAGATCAACCACATCACCAATACAAACGAGAAGTATATCAGCTTCTCAAAGCAGGTGGACGATCTGGAGATGAGGTTCTTCGATTCGTGCAGGTTTATGCGGTACAGCCTGGATAGGCTAGCTAAGAATCCTACTTCTGACCAATTCGCGACAATGAATGCGAGATGCAGCGATAGCAACAAGATGGATGGACCGGCCAAGCTAGAAGAGACTCCCACCCAAAGAAGCCTTCTTCAGCAGGCTCTCCGGAGAGCACACGCTCAGAGGGTCTGGGAGACCTTCGAGTGCAAGACCATACGCCATTACCACGATCTCTACCTCGAGACTGACGTACTGCTACTGACCGACATCTTTAAGAATTTCAGGGATATCTGCCTGGTCCACTGTCGACTCGATCCCGCTCACTGCTTAACATTCCCCGGCTATCCTACTACGCCGCCCTCAATACCATCGAGGTGAGATCGGAGCTGCTCTTCGATCCGGATATGCTGATAATGTTCGAGAGGGCACCACCATGGCAAGGCCAAAAACCCCCTACATGGACAGCTTCGATAGCACCCAGCTCACCAGGTATTTGACCTATCTCTGTGCCGATAATCTCTATGATGGCGCAACTTCTCCTAACGGGAGACTTCGAGTGGGTGGAGCCGGAAAAGATCGACAACCACGAATATGGAGCCTGGGTAGAATGCGATCTCGAATACCCACAGGATCTTCATGACGCCAGCAATGACTCCTCTCGCATCGGGGAACGTGGAGTTCGCAAAAGTCCGCAAGCTCGTGCCTCGGTTGGGCAAGCATGAAAAATATACGTTCCACTATCGAAAAAGATGTATCTAAAGAGGGGAATGAAGCTTACCAAAGTCAATCGCATCGTCAGATTCAGCCTATCCCCATCGCTCAAGAAATTTATCGACCTTAGGTCCGATTTCCGCGCCAAGGCCAAGACTGCTTCCGAGAAGGACTTGTTCACGCTCATGAATAATTGGGTCTTATGCAAGACCATGGAAAATATCCGGAAACGCTTCAACGTAAGACTGGTCACCACCGAAAATCAGCCCCTGAAGCTCGTGGCCAAGGCCAACTTCGATCGTCGAATGGTCTTCACTGAGAATCTGGCAGCCGTGCACATGAAGAAGACTAAGCTCATGATCGATAAGCCCATCTACTTGGAAGCGTAAATCCTGGAAATCTCGAAGGCCAGGTTCGATACGTCCAACTACCCAACCAAGCATCCCTCCGGCATCCTCACCGGCGTGAATAAGAAAGTCATCAGAATATTCAAGAACGAATTCGGCGGCAACACCATGACCGACTTCGTTGGGCTCCGGGCGAAACTTTATCCCTTCAAGATGGACGACGGTCAGACCACCAAGAAGGCAAAGGGAGTCACCAATTGCAAGAGCGTCATCAAGCGATGCCTGGAGACTCAGCAGGAGATACATCGACTGATGAGCATCCTTCGCAGTCATCTCCATCAGATCAATGCCGAGGAGATCAACAAGATTGCCCTCTCCGCCAAGGACGATAAGCGTCACATCCTCCCAAATGGCATCAGCACCCTTGCCCACGGACTTGCTATCGAATTGCTCATGCCAGCGACTAAGGTTACCTGAATAAATGAGCAGCATACCCATGCACGGCATCCTCCTCCCCATAAGCCCCTCACCAACGTGTAGCTCGAGGAAGCCACCACGACCCTAGGCATTCCTCGCTTCAGAGGAATATTCATGCGCAAAGCCCTACCACCCAACCGAGTGCAATGGCCCCGTCACTGACTGGACGTGCTGGCACAAACGTGGAGGACTCTAAGTCTACTTCGATCTCTTCGGCCTTCTCCTACCCTACGAGATGGTTGACTATCTGCGACCGGAAATTGGAAATAATAACGATGAGCTGCGCGGCGACGTGGTCTGGGGACACTTTTGCCTGCACGTGATCCTCGGACAATAGATAAATGAATAAGTTTGGATCTCACTCGAGGAAGCTTATGCCCATCTGACGAATGTTCCAGGATCTCGATATGAACGATCAGTGAATCACTAGCTTGGGTTTGCCAAAGAACAGCTCGGAAGCTGTGACGTAGCGCTGGATCAAACAACAGATGAAAGACGGTATGAATGACATCGAAGAGCTAGATTCAGAGATTAAGCAGATGCAGATGGCAAGATCCTGCATCGCGCGATTATAAAATGCCGCCCCCTTATCGGTCCATATAGCTGCTGGGGCTTGCGATCCTTGAAGACGGTCCGGAAGGCATCTGGCACTGTGGAGCCGTACTTTGAGAAGACGCCGATGATGCTCAAGAGGTACTTGAAGCCTAGATTATTCGGCTGCACTATGAACCAAATAAATGACTGACATTACCATATACAGTTCATATTGGATTTTTAGAATCTGATGATGACTGTAAATTTACTGTTAATGATCTAACTTTTTATGTTCCGGACTGATACAGGTCTTTCCAGTAAATTACAATATTGGTCTTTCTACTGTTTTTCTTTGTTTTGAACTTAATCAGTAAATATCAGTCAAATACAGTTACTTTGTGTCACTGTCTTGGTCTTTTATTCACTGTTTCAGATCATTTCAGAACTTTTAAATAATTACCTTGATTTAAAATGACTGATGCCAACTGCATCCGTTCACATCAGTGAACATTAGATTTTACCTTGATTTAGAATGACTGGTACAGACTGCATCTGTTCATATCTGTCAAAATCCGATTTTACCTTGATTTAAAATGTCTGATACTGACGTGTCATTCCCTTTCAGTGAGTACTGGATTTACCTTGATTTAAAATCACTGATGCTGACTGAGTCATTCCCTTTCAGTGAATACTGGATTTAATTTGATTTACAATGACTGATACTGACTGCATCATCCTAATTGGGTCAAAAGAGACTGATGAAAAGGTTCCTTTTTCAAGTTTTTATTAAAAAGAAGTTACACCATTTTACTGTTTCAGGTACATGTACATGAAGGTAAAAATGGAATTGTTTCCTTAATAGTCTCGCCCCAAGATGTGTGTACATATAACCTTCGAAATTATTACTTTAAAAGTAAAATTGCAACTCCTTCACACTGTAACAATCCCCCCTTTCTAAAATTAAAAGGTCTGTCACTAAGTCCAATCTATATAATTAAAGTAACCGTATCTAGACAAATTGTAAGGTCAATAAAAACCAGTAGCCAAACGTGTACCTGAGACAGTTTACACTCAAGGGATTTCACAATTTCAGAAAATCACCAATTTAGACATTTTAAGCGAAAAATGAACCAGTTATAAAAATTATAAAGTCTTTGAAGCATGTTCAAACCTTACCTTTTCGTTACGTTTTGTCAAAAATGTCATTTTTATACTATTAGAACCCCCCCCCAAAGGTTGATATAGGAGGTGCATTTCATTATTGAAAGTTTTAGGAAAATTCAATGTGTGATCTAGATCTATTAGTTTTCAATAACTGTTACAAATGGTGTAACGGGCGGACGGATTCAATCCCCTATAACTTATTGTCTTCACTTTTTATTTTTGCTTGGTTAAATTTTTTCTACATATTACAGAAAAGTGATATTCCCTCAATCTATTTGATATATATGTACCATTTAGTGCTGGTATGTAGGAATCTAATACCTGTTGATCATCTACTTCCTGTTTGGGAAACTTTAATGGTGTTTCTCAAGGAATAAACTCGGTATCAATAAGTTATCGATTTATGCTTGCTACTTTTCTGTAGTCTGAAAAACTTATTCTTTTTACAGATTACATCTGCATGTACACGATGTAAGCATGCTAGTTTAATATCAATTAATATCAATTATCACAATTTATTTTCTTTCCATACAAGAAGAACCGCCGATCCAGAGCAAGGCGTACCAGGCAAACGCCCCCTTCCCTGTCACCCAAGACTGAAAAAAGGTTCCGGGTCCCATAGCCAGACAATCCGTAGAAATTTTTCTGCAGGGGGTACCATAGGCGCTATTTTACATCTTTTTTGGACCTGAATTTTTTGACAACCGGAAGTTTAGGCAAATAAGGACCATATAGGTTTTGGACCCCAGGGACCACACTTTTATTCTAGCCGGGTCCCATAGCCAGACAATCCGTAGAAATTTTTCTGCAGGGGGTACCATAGGCGCTATTTTACATCTTTTTTGGACCTGAATTTCTTGACAACCGGAAGTTTAGGCAAATAAGGACCATATAGGTTTTAGAGCCCAGGGACCACACTTTTATTCTAGCCGGGTCCCATAGCCAGACAATCCGTAGAAATTTTTCTGCAGGGGGTACCATAGGCGCTATTTTACATCTTTTTTGGACCTGAATTTCTTGACAACCGGAAGTTTAGGCAAATAAGGACCATATAGGTTTTGGACCCCAGGGACCACACTTTTATTCTAGCCGGGTCCCATAGCCAGACAATCCGTAGAAATTTTTCTGCAGGGGGTACCATAGGCGCTATTTTACATCTTTTTTGGACCTGAATTTCTTGACAACCGGAAGTTTAGGCAAATAAGGACCATATAGGTTTTGGACCCCAGGGACCACACTTTTATTCTAGCCGGGTCCCATAGCCAGACAATCCGTAGAAATTTTTCTGCAGGGGGTACCATAGGCGCTATTTTACATCTTTTTTGGACCTGAATTTCTTGACAACCGGAAGTTTAGGCAAATAAGGACCATATAGGTTTTAGAGCCCAGGGACCACACTTTTATTCTAGCCGGGTCCCATAGCCAGACAATCCGTAGAAATTTTTCTGCAGGGGGTACCATAGGCGCTATTTTACATCTTTTTTGGACCTGAATTTCTTGACAACCGGAAGTTTAGGCAAATAAGGACCATATAGGTTTTGGACCCCAGGGACCACACTTTTATTCTAGCCGGGTCCCATAGCCAGACAATCCGTAGAAATTTTTCTGCAGGGGGTACCATAGGCGCTATTTTACATCTTTTTTGGACCTGAATTTCTTGACAACCGGAAGTTTAGGCAAATAAGGACCATATAGGTTTTGGACCCCAGGGACCACACTTTTATTCTAGCCGGGTCCCATAGCCAGACAATCCGTAGAAATTTTTCTGCAGGGGGTACCATAGGCGCTATTTTACATCTTTTTTGGACCTGAATTTCTTGACAACCGGAAGTTTAGGCAAATAAGGACCATATAGGTTTTGGACCCCAGGGACCACACTTTTATTCTAGCCGGGTCCCATAGCCAGACAATCCGTAGAAATTTTTCTGCAGGGGGTACCATAGGCGCTATTTTACATCTTTTTTGGACCTGAATTTCTTGACAACCGGAAGTTTAGGCAAATAAGGACCATATAGGTTTTGGACCCCAGGGACCACACTTTTATTCTAGCCGGGTCCCATAGCCAGACAATCCGTAGAAATTTTTCTGCAGGGGGTACCATAGGCGCTATTTTACATCTTTTTTGGACCTGAATTTCTTGACAACCGGAAGTTTAGGCAAATAAGGACCATATAGGTTTTGGACCCCAGGGACCACACTTTTATTCTAGCCGGGTCCCATAGCCAGACAATCCGTAGAAATTTTTCTGCAGGGGGTACCATAGGCGCTATTTTACATCTTTTTTGGACCTGAATTTCTTCACAACCGGAAGTTTAGGCAAATAAGGACCATATAGGTTTTGGACCCCAGGGACCACACTTTTATTCTAGCCGGGTCCCATAGCCAGACAATCCGTAGAAATTTTTCTGCAGGGGGTACCATAGGCGCTATTTTACATCTTTTTTGGACCTGAATTTCTTGACAACCGGAAGTTTAGGCAAATAAGGACCATATAGGTTTTGGACCCCAGGGACCACACTTTTATTCTAGCCGGGTCCCATAGCCAGACAATCCGTAGAAATTTTTCTGCAGGGGGTACCATAGGCGCTATTTTACATCTTTTTTGGACCTGAATTTCTTGACAACCGGAAGTTTAGGCAAATAAGGACCATATAGGTTTTGGACCCCAGGGACCACACTTTTATTCTAGCCGGGTCCCATAGCCAGACAATCCGTAGAAATTTTTCTGCAGGGGGTACCATAGGCGCTATTTTACATCTTTTTTGGACCTGAATTTCTTGACAACCGGAAGTTTAGGCAAATAAGGACCATATAGGTTTTGGACCCCAGGGACCACACTTTTATTCTAGCCGGGTCCCATAGCCAGACAATCCGTAGAAATTTTTCTGCAGGGGGTACCATAGGCGCTATTTTACATCTTTTTTGGACCTGAATTTCTTGACAACCGGAAGTTTAGGCAAATAAGGACCATATAGGTTTTGGACCCCAGGGACCACACTTTTATTCTAGCCGGGTCCCATAGCCAGACAATCCGTAGAAATTTTTCTGCAGGGGGTACCATAGGCGCTATTTTACATCTTTTTTGGACCTGAATTTCTTGACAACCGGAAGTTTAGGCAAATAAGGACCATATAGGTTTTGGACCCCAGGGACCACACTTTTATTCTAGCCGGGTCCCATAGCCAGACAATCCGTAGAAATTTTTCTGCAGGGGGTACCATAGGCGCTATTTTACATCTTTTTTGGACCTGAATTTCTTGACAACCGGAAGTTTAGGCAAATAAGGACCATATAGGTTTTGGACCCCAGGGACCACACTTTTATTCTAGCCGGGTCCCATAGCCAGACAATCCGTAGAAATTTTTCTGCAGGGGGTACCATAGGCGCTATTTTACATCTTTTTTGGACCTGAATTTCTTGACAACCGGAAGTTTAGGCAAATAAGGACCATATAGGTTTTGGACCCCAGGGACCACACTTTTATTCTAGCCGGGTCCCATAGCCAGACAATCCGTAGAAATTTTTCTGCAGGGGGTACCATAGGCGCTATTTTACATCTTTTTTGGACCTGAATTTCTTGACAACCGGAAGTTTAGGCAAATAAGGACCATATAGGTTTTGGACCCCAGGGACCACACTTTTATTCTAGCCGGGTCCCATAGCCAGACAATCCGTAGAAATTTTTCTGCAGGGGGTACCATAGGCGCTATTTTACATCTTCTTTGGACCTGAATTTCTTGACAACCGGAAGTTTAGGCAAATAAGGACCATATAGGTTTTGGACCCCAGGGACCACACTTTTATTCTAGCCGGGTCCCATAGCCAGACAATCCGTAGAAATTTTTCTGCAGGGGGTACCATAGGCGCTATTTTACATCTTTTTTGGACCTGAATTTCTTGACAACCGGAAGTTTAGGCAAATAAGGACCATATAGGTTTTGGACCCCAGGGACCACACTTTTATTCTAGCCGGGTCCCATAGCCAGACAATCCGTAGAAATTTTTCTGCAGGGGGTACCATAGGCGCTATTTTACATCTTTTTTGGACCTGAATTTCTTCACAACCGGAAGTTTAGGCAAATAAGGACCATATAGGTTTTGGACCCCAGGGACCACACTTTTATTCTAGCCGGGTCCCATAGCCAGACAATCCGTAGAAATTTTTCTGCAGGGGGTACCATAGGCGCTATTTTACATCTTTTTTGGACCTGAATTTCTTGACAACCGGAAGTTTAGGCAAATAAGGACCATATAGGTTTTGGACCCCAGGGACCACACTTTTATTCTAGCCGGGTCCCATAGCCAGATAATCCGTAGAAATTTTTCTGCAGGGGGTACCATAGGCGCTATTTTACATCTTTTTTGGACCTGAATTTCTTGACAACCGGAAGTTTAGGCAAATAAGGACCATATAGGTTTTGGACCCCAGGGACCACACTTTTATTCTAGCCGGGTCCCATAGCCAGACAATCCGTAGAAATTTTTCTGCAGGGGGTACCATAGGCGCTATTTTACATCTTTTTTGGACCTGAATTTCTTGACAACCGGAAGTTTAGGCAAATAAGGACCATATAGGTTTTGGACCCCAGGGACCACACTTTTATTCTAGCCGGGTCCCATAGCCAGACAATCCGTAGAAATTTTTCTGCAGGGGGTACCATAGGCGCTATTTTACATCTTTTTTGGACCTGAATTTCTTGACAACCGGAAGTTTAGGCAAATAAGGACCATATAGGTTTTGGACCCCAGGGACCACACTTTTATTCTAGCCGGGTCCCATAGCCAGACAATCCGTAGAAATTTTTCTGCAGGGGGTACCATAGGCGCTATTTTACATCTTTTTTGGACCTGAATTTCTTGACAACCGGAAGTTTAGGCAAATAAGGACCATATAGGTTTTGGACCCCAGGGACCACACTTTTATTCTAGCCGGGTCCCATAGCCAGACAATCCGTAGAAATTTTTCTGCAGGGGGTACCATAGGCGCTATTTTACATCTTTTTTGGACCTGAATTTCTTCACAACCGGAAGTTTAGGCAAATAAGGACCATATAGGTTTTGGACCCCAGGGACCACACTTTTATTCTAGCCGGGTCCCATAGCCAGACAATCCGTAGAAATTTTTCTGCAGGGGGTACCATAGGCGCTATTTTACATCTTCTTTGGACCTGAATTTCTTCACAACCGGAAGTTTAGGCAAATAAGGACCATATAGGTTTTGGACCCCAGGGACCACACTTTTATTCTAGCCGGGTCCCATAGCCAGACAATCCGTAGAAATTTTTCTGCAGGGGGTACCATAGGCGCTATTTTACATCTTTTTTGGACCTGAATTTCTTGACAACCGGAAGTTTAGGCAAATAAGGACCATATAGGTTTTGGACCCCAGGGACCACACTTTTATTCTAGCCGGGTCCCATAGCCAGACAATCCGTAGAAATTTTTCTGCAGGGGGTACCATAGGCGCTATTTTACATCTTCTTTGGACCTGAATTTCTTGACAACCGGAAGTTTAGGCAAATAAGGACCATATAGGTTTTGGACCCCAGGGACCACACTTTTATTCTAGCCGGGTCCCATAGCCAGACAATCCGTAGAAATTTTTCTGCAGGGGGTACCATAGGCGCTATTTTACATCTTTTTTGGACCTGAATTTCTTGACAACCGGAAGTTTAGGCAAATAAGGACCATATAGGTTTTGGACCCCAGGGACCACACTTTTATTCTAGCCGGGTCCCATAGCCAGACAATCCGTAGAAATTTTTCTGCAGGGGGTACCATAGGCGCTATTTTACATCTTTTTTGGACCTGAATTTCTTCACAACCGGAAGTTTAGGCAAATAAGGACCATATAGGTTTTGGACCCCAGGGACCACACTTTTATTCTAGCCGGGTCCCATAGCCAGACAATCCGTAGAAATTTTTCTGCAGGGGGTACCATAGGCGCTATTTTACATCTTTTTTGGACCTGAATTTCTTGACAACCGGAAGTTTAGGCAAATAAGGACCATATAGGTTTTGGACCCCAGGGACCACACTTTTATTCTAGCCGGGTCCCATAGCCAGACAATCCGTAGAAATTTTTCTGCAGGGGGTACCATAGGCGCTATTTTACATCTTTTTTGGACCTGAATTTCTTGACAACCGGAAGTTTAGGCAAATAAGGACCATATAGGTTTTGGACCCCAGGGACCACACTTTTATTCTAGCCGGGTCCCATAGCCAGACAATCCGTAGAAATTTTTCTGCAGGGGGTACCATAGGCGCTATTTTACATCTTTTTTGGACCTGAATTTCTTGACAACCGGAAGTTTAGGCAAATAAGGACCATATAGGTTTTGGACCCCAGGGACCACACTTTTATTCTAGCCGGGTCCCATAGCCAGACAATCCGTAGAAATTTTTCTGCAGGGGGTACCATAGGCGCTATTTTACATCTTTTTTGGACCTGAATTTCTTGACAACCGGAAGTTTAGGCAAATAAGGACCATATAGGTTTTGGACCCCAGGGACCACACTTTTATTCTAGCCGGGTCCCATAGCCAGACAATCCGTAGAAATTTTTCTGCAGGGGGTACCATAGGCGCTATTTTACATCTTTTTTGGACCTGAATTTCTTGACAACCGGAAGTTTAGGCAAATAAGGACCATATAGGTTTTGGACCCCAGGGACCACACTTTTATTCTAGCCGGGTCCCATAGCCAGACAATCCGTAGAAATTTTTCTGCAGGGGGTACCATAGGCGCTATTTTACATCTTTTTTGGACCTGAATTTCTTGACAACCGGAAGTTTAGGCAAATAAGGACCATATAGGTTTTGGACCCCAGGGACCACACTTTTATTCTAGCCGGGTCCCATAGCCAGACAATCCGTAGAAATTTTTCTGCAGGGGGTACCATAGGCGCTATTTTACATCTTTTTTGGACCTGAATTTCTTGACAACCGGAAGTTTAGGCAAATAAGGACCATATAGGTTTTGGACCCCAGGGACCACACTTTTATTCTAGCCGGGTCCCATAGTCAGACAATCCGTAGAAATTTTTCTGCAGGGGGTACCATAGGCGCTATTTTACATCTTTTTTGGACCTGAATTTCTTGACAACCGGAAGTTTAGGCAAATAAGGACCATATAGGTTTTGGACCCCAGGGACCACACTTTTATTCTAGCCGGGTCCCATAGCCAGACAATCCGTAGAAATTTTTCTGCAGGGGGTACCATAGGCGCTATTTTACATCTTCTTTGGACCTGAATTTCTTGACAACCGGAAGTTTAGGCAAATAAGGACCATATAGGTTTTGGACCCCAGGGACCACACTTTTATTCTAGCCGGGTCCCATAGCCAGACAATCCGTAGAAATTTTTCTGCAGGGGGTACCATAGGCGCTATTTTACATCTTTTTTGGACCTGAATTTCTTGACAACCGGAAGTTTAGGCAAATAAGGACCATATAGGTTTTGGACCCCAGGGACCACACTTTTATTCTAGCCGGGTCCCATAGCCAGACAATCCGTAGAAATTTTTCTGCAGGGGGTACCATAGGCGCTATTTTACATCTTTTTTGGACCTGAATTTCTTCACAACCGGAAGTTTAGGCAAATAAGGACCATATAGGTTTTGGACCCCAGGGACCACACTTTTATTCTAGCCGGGTCCCATAGCCAGACAATCCGTAGAAATTTTTCTGCAGGGGGTACCATAGGCGCTATTTTACATCTTTTTTGGACCTGAATTTCTTGACAACCGGAAGTTTAGGCAAATAAGGACCATATAGGTTTTGGACCCCAGGGACCACACTTTTATTCTAGCCGGGTCCCATAGCCAGACAATCCGTAGAAATTTTTCTGCAGGGGGTACCATAGGCGCTATTTTACATCTTTTTTGGACCTGAATTTCTTCACAACCGGAAGTTTAGGCAAATAAGGACCATATAGGTTTTGGACCCCAGGGACCACACTTTTATTCTAGCCGGGTCCCATAGCCAGACAATCCGTAGAAATTTTTCTGCAGGGGGTACCATAGGCGCTATTTTACATCTTTTTTGGACCTGAATTTCTTGACAACCGGAAGTTTAGGCAAATAAGGACCATATAGGTTTTGGACCCCAGGGACCACACTTTTATTCTAGCCGGGTCCCATAGCCAGACAATCCGTAGAAATTTTTCTGCAGGGGGTACCATAGGCGCTATTTTACATCTTTTTTGGACCTGAATTTCTTGACAACCGGAAGTTTAGGCAAATAAGGACCATATAGGTTTTGGACCCCAGGGACCACACTTTTATTCTAGCCGGGTCCCATAGCCAGACAATCCGTAGAAATTTTTCTGCAGGGGGTACCATAGGCGCTATTTTACATCTTTTTTGGACCTGAATTTCTTGACAACCGGAAGTTTAGGCAAATAAGGACCATATAGGTTTTGGACCCCAGGGACCACACTTTTATTCTAGCCGGGTCCCATAGTCAGACAATCCGTAGAAATTTTTCTGCAGGGGGTACCATAGGCGCTATTTTACATCTTTTTTGGACCTGAATTTCTTGACAACCGGAAGTTTAGGCAAATAAGGACCATATAGGTTTTGGACCCCAGGGACCACACTTTTATTCTAGCCGGGTCCCATAGCCAGACAATCCGTAGAAATTTTTCTGCAGGGGGTACCATAGGCGCTATTTTACATCTTTTTTGGACCTGAATTTCTTCACAACCGGAAGTTTAGGCAAATAAGGACCATATAGGTTTTGGACCCCAGGGACCACACTTTTATTCTAGCCGGGTCCCATAGCCAGACAATCCGTAGAAATTTTTCTGCAGGGGGTACTATAGGCGCTATTTTACATCTTTTTTGGACCTGAATTTCTTGACAACCGGAAGTTTAGGCAAATAAGGACCATATAGGTTTTGGACCCCAGGGACCACACTTTTATTCTAGCCGGGTCCCATAGCCAGACAATCCGTAGAAATTTTTCTGCAGGGGGTACCATAGGCGCTATTTTACATCTTTTTTGGACCTGAATTTCTTGACAACCGGAAGTTTAGGCAAATAAGGACCATATAGGTTTTGGACCCCAGGGACCACACTTTTATTCTAGCCGGGTCCCATAGCCAGACAATCCGTAGAAATTTTTCTGCAGGGGGTACCATAGGCGCTATTTTACATCTTTTTTGGACCTGAATTTCTTGACAACCGGAAGTTTAGGCAAATAAGGACCATATAGGTTTTGGACCCCAGGGACCACACTTTTATTCTAGCCGGGTCCCATAGCCAGACAATCCGTAGAAATTTTTCTGCAGGGGGTACCATAGGCGCTATTTTACATCTTTTTTGGACCTGAATTTCTTCACAACCGGAAGTTTAGGCAAATAAGGACCATATAGGTTTTGGACCCCAGGGACCACACTTTTATTCTAGCCGGGTCCCATAGCCAGACAATCCGTAGAAATTTTTCTGCAGGGGGTACCATAGGCGCTATTTTACATCTTTTTTGGACCTGAATTTCTTGACAACCGGAAGTTTAGGCAAATAAGGACCATATAGGTTTTGGACCCCAGGGACCACACTTTTATTCTAGCCGGGTCCCATAGCCAGACAATCCGTAGAAATTTTTCTGCAGGGGGTACCATAGGCGCTATTTTACATCTTTTTTGGACCTGAATTTCTTGACAACCGGAAGTTTAGGCAAATAAGGACCATATAGGTTTTGGACCCCAGGGACCACACTTTTATTCTAGCCGGGTCCCATAGCCAGACAATCCGTAGAAATTTTTCTGCAGGGGGTACCATAGGCGCTATTTTACATCTTTTTTGGACCTGAATTTCTTCACAACCGGAAGTTTAGGCAAATAAGGACCATATAGGTTTTGGACCCCAGGGACCACACTTTTATTCTAGCCGGGTCCCATAGCCAGACAATCCGTAGAAATTTTTCTGCAGGGGGTACCATAGGCGCTATTTTACATCTTTTTTGGACCTGAATTTCTTGACAACCGGAAGTTTAGGCAAATAAGGACCATATAGGTTTTGGACCCCAGGGACCACACTTTTATTCTAGCCGGGTCCCATAGCCAGACAATCCGTAGAAATTTTTCTGCAGGGGGTACCATAGGCGCTATTTTACATCTTTTTTGGACCTGAATTTCTTGACAACCGGAAGTTTAGGCAAATAAGGACCATATAGGTTTTGGACCCCAGGGACCACACTTTTATTCTAGCCGGGTCCCATAGCCAGACAATCCGTAGAAATTTTTCTGCAGGGGGGTACACATAGTACCATAGGTGCGAAAGTTTACGCAAAATAAAATCCTTAAGAAAAAGCTATCAATATTGAAAATATATGGACTTTTAATTCATCTGAACATGCTAAACTGTCGTTTGAACAAAATTATTTCATTCATCTAATTTATTTCGAAAGATATCATGGTTCCAACGTTATTTTGATTCTTAATGATCCTTTTTTATAAAATTTTGAGGATGCCGAACCGGAAGTATTTTGTCAAAGGTTATTTGGTCAAGGGTCAAGCTTCTTTTTCAGAAGTGTCGCTAAAATTACCTCCCTTTTAATATCGTACTTTCATTTCATTTTTGTTTTTATATTGGGCTTGAAATTGTTTTCATCAGAGAGTTTTTTTTTTGCATTAAACTAGATTACACTGGCACGACTGAAGTACATGCTCATTTAGTGATAGTATTTTCATTCTTTTCGCACCTTTTGTAACACTAAAACTTTCTGATGTAAACGATATCACTCATCATTGCTTGTACTATCAAATAAATTACACTTATACCTGATAAGTACATGTATGCAGGAATTCAAAACATTAAAGGGAAAGTTCACAAAAAAATGAAAATTTGTCATATGATTTGTAATGCATTATCTAATTATGCTATATCATTTAAACTTTTATATTCAATTTAATAAGCTGACAAAAATGGAATTTTATTTTTTATCTTTTGGTTTCTGTCATTTAAAATTACACATAACATCTGAATACCACAAAGTCTCCTTTTGACAGTGACCAATCATTTACCTAATTATTGAATTGCCAATATATAATATTTTTGTGTGCATCTATGTTATGGCATTTTAAATAAGTGATACAAAATCCTTATTAAAATTAACAAAATTGAGTTATAATTAGTAATAATGATTTTTTTGTATAAAAATCAATTTAAATAATAAGTCATTTTTAATTTATCTAAGTCATGTTGTGATAACCTTGCATATAAATAACATTATTGTTTTAAATGCTAGAACGAAAATAAAATCATCTAGTACATAAAAATTGTTTCTGAATGTTTGTATATTCGGTTTTGACACCTGTAGGTATTGATAATTAGAATTTCCTGTTTATTTCACCCCAAGTCAGCTGTGACTAATTACATTTATGTTTACCTAACCATTACACAGGTACCTGCTGAGAGACAATGACAATAAATTCACATTAATTAACACTTTTAGCAAACCCGGTGGGAGATTAGAAAAGGGATGACCTGTAATTTACATGATTATATCACAATCATTTTCAATGAAATTTATGGCTTACATTTAAATACTCAACTTCTTTCTTAATAGTAAAAAAAATAATATTTTTTGTATTATGGAATTTTAATCTTAATTAATTGATTATAAAGTTCAATTTAAAAGAAAAAAAGATAATAGATTAATAAAATGTTTTTAAACAGATTTTTATATAGAAAGTAATTTGAAAATATTAAATGATCTTGTTGACTTTTGATTATTTTAATTATTTTGTTGGTTATTGGATGTACCACATGATCACTTAAACGTTTGAACTAATATGATTTTTTGCTACTCAGTAGAAATTCTGATTAACTGAAGTAGTCCCCTAATGTAGAGTAGGGGTCTATTTCAAATAAATAATCCCCAATATCTTTGTTATAAGTTAAGATACGAGAGAAAAAAATTGCACACTGTTATAAAACATTGTTTCGAACAATTTAAGACCATATGTCAAAAATCGTGAACTTACCCTTTAATTTTAGACATGAACGATGTGAAAAAGTATTTTCATTAATAAACAGTTTTTTATACTCTTTAAGGTGGAGGGAGGCTGATAGTTCGTAATCAAAATTACAACAGAGTTCAAGGCAATAAATTTTGCTACGCTTACTATTCAATACTCATCGGAGGCGCTTTACCCAAAAGATTGAAAAGGCCAATGCTATATGAATATAAAGAACTTTGAAACAGTACCGGGTATAACAAAAATATGCCAAACTACATAGTCTTTAAACACATTTAAAGTAATATTTTGCTTTAACATGATCAAGGAATATACAAAATGTGTACAAATAGGGTTGGCTTTAATAGACTGAACTGATTTTATTTCTGTACTTGGCAGCGTGTATAGAAGCATTTTCAGCTCCGCAAAAACAACATTTTTTGTTTGTATGTAACTTGAGGTGGGGAGGACCTTGTTTTTTTTGTTTTTTTTTTTTTTGTTTTGTTTGTTTTTTTTTTTTTAAGGCGTCGAGACAGAATATTTGTAACATTATTAGCATTGTTTTAATAGTAGAAATCTTTCTTCGGCTGCCAAAATATTTTTTCATCAAACAATTATTTTCTAAATATCTTTAGGAAAAACAAAGGCCCCCCCCCCCCCCATTCAAGTCCAATTGTCAGTCCCTTAAATCAAACAAAAATACAGGAACAAGAAGCTTTTTAGTCTGAATAGATAACGCCAGTAAAGGAAGAGAATTTTGGATATTGCGCGAAATACTTTTTGATTAACGCCTATATGCAATTTAGTTCTTTATATAAAGTTACCTTTTTGTGGTTGCCTAGGGCTACACCCGTCCGCTTTACTTAAATACAAGTACTGTAAAAAGGGAAATTTTCACGAGGGGTTTATTTTTGCTAATTTCGCGATCATAACAAATTCGCGAAAATATCCCCTAGCGTAAATTACATTATAAGGACCTGATATTCCATCATCTAATAAAACGCGAAATTAAAACCTCGTGAAAGCATTTTGGTACTGAAAACGCGAAATTTAAACCACGCGAAATAATCCCCTTTTACAGTATGTAAAATGACTCCTTACATAGGCGGATCCATGGGGGGCCTAGGGGGCCGGGCCCCCCCCCTTTTGACGGAAAAAATTAGTTGAATATATAGGAAATCATTGAAGCGTGACCAAAGCGGGCCCCCTCTTAGGCCAGTCAGTGGGCCCCCTCTTTTAGAATTTCTGGATCCGCCTCTGCCTTATACAATGAGTATTTAGACTGCCCTTATAAATATATGACTGTTAAAAAGGCATAAACTCTACCATAAAATTCAATTTCCCGTTAACTACCTTAAAGTTTTCTTTAGTAAGGATGAATTATTCATCTCGATAAACATATGCCCACGTACGGGTAGAAAGGGACGGATACTATAACTGTGAGGACTTTGTATATCAGAAAAGAACAAGAAAAAAAGGGCGTTACCAGCTAAGGTAAACAAAGGCAAAACGAGGACAGTCCAACAATTTACCTGTGCAATTCTTTTAATAAAAAAGGACAATTAATAAGAGAACAAAATCACAGACTGTTGTCTACCTTTTCTACTATTTTCATCCGTTTTGTCAAAAATAAACATACATGGTTGAGTGTTTTAACTGTCTTTAGTTTGTCTGTGGTAAACGATAGCAGGTAATATGTATCTAATTATAGAAAGAATTGTTTTGAAATTCAAAATTAGAATGTCAAATAAGTAACTAGTTCCTTATTCGTTTTTCGTCAAAGGCATATCTTAAAACGTGGATGGAAATGTGGAATGTCGAATAAGTAGCCAATTCCTTATTCAAAATTGGAATGTCGAATAAGTAACTAGTTACGTATTCGATATTCGAATGTCGAATAAGGAATAAGGAATAAGTAATCAACTTGACCCCTCTCAATTTCAGGCTTGCATGTTAAAAACAAAAACAAACAAGGGGTAGCACGTACTAAGTCGTGCTAAGCATACCCCCACTCGACCATTAAGAAAACAGGAAGTAGATGACCAACTGACCTGAAAAGGGGAGGCACTGTACAACTCATCATGCTAAAGCTGTATACCAAATTTGAAATCAATCCCTTCTGTAGAAGCTGAGAATTCTGTTACGAAAAATTATCTATTTTTGACCCATAAAAAAGTCTAAGTCGTCTCGGAAAACAGGAAGTAGATGATGGACTGACCTGGAAAGGGGAGGCACTGTTTACCTCATCATGCTGAAGCTGTGTACCAAATTTGAAACCAATCCATCCAGTAAAAGCAGAGAAATTGAACCGGACGGACAGACGGACAGACAAGGTGATTGCAATATAGCCCTCTCTCTTACGAGTGGGGGTATAATAACTACCTTGGGGTCGAGAAATCTTATATAAGTCTTGCAAATTCCGACCAGTACCTCCCCGTGGTGCAAGACGGGCACTGTTCCAGCGACAACAAAGGATTCTCTGGAGCAGCTAACACTGGCGGTGGTGTGTCATGGGCTGGACGACCCATGGCACATAGCGAGTCTATACCTGTATAGGTATTAAAAGTCGATGCAGAGGGGCTTTCCCCTAGTCACGACTATAAATACCCATCAGTCAGAGAAATCTTATAACTCCTGAGACAGAGAACCTATATATTCTTAAACAGTCATAAAAATGGAAAATCATTAACTTATTTCTACCTTGAAGAAGGAGGATTAGCAATAATAAAAAAATCACTAGATTCTCATCCAAATTTCTTATTCATTTGATAAAATGTTCTGCCTTTTTAAAAGAAATTGATCAAAATTGAACATTATTTGTCAAAATATCAAACAAATTCTTAAAATCCGGACAGTAGGGGATGAGATTCAGTATTTTATAGATTGAAATATAACAGAGACGGATATTGGATATCAGCCTAATTCAGCCATTGAATAATTTTTATATATACCTTCACAAAATTAAATCATTTTTCAGAAATGTAGAACACCAAGAAGCATTACTAAAGCTTACATTAGAACTGATACAAGAATAAATACCATCTCAGTTGGGTAACCGGAAGCGCCTGAGTAGGAATATCACTGATCAAAGGGGTCTGTCAGAGAAGCCGTAATGGCCGCCATTTTAGGACGGTCTAAATGGGAGAGAAGGATTTCCACTGTTTTTGATGTAATTTTAACGATTTCCAACTAACTTTAATAAAAATAAGGAAACGGTTACCTATTTCTATTTATTTATCTTCGTTTCTTGGACGAATATAATGTTTTTCTTTCATTCATTTTAATTTCAATCGGTAAATTTTGGCATGAAAAAAACGTGCAAAAAATTTCACTGAAAAAATCGAAGCGATGAAGTTTCGTGTTCCACAACGAGGCTAATATGGGGTGAAAGCTGAGATTCTGTTCTTTTAAACAAGCCCACTGCGAGCAAAATCGGTAGATGAAAATTTTTTGGTACCAATTCAATGATTTGTGGACATGTTATAAATATTTTTAAACATTTTTCTACATACATGTCATAAAAGGGTTTCCTACTTTAGCGAAATAGATGCTAGCGTATGATTCTTCAGGAACATGCATTTGTCTGTTGGTCAATCTCGGTAGTTCTGCCTTTCAAAACGCAAATTCGCCTGCGAATTTCTGCTGACATTTATAAATAATTTTGCATTTTATCAAACAACAGAACAACACTGTCAACCCTGTAACATCTTCGCAATATACAGATCTATGACATGTACATGTATCAATGGCCAGTCAATCATCCTCATTCTGTTGTAAGGAATACAGCTGACATAGTGTTTATTGTTTTTTCCTTTTAAGCTGTGGTGCCCATTGGCCTCATAACAACAGTTGTAAGAGAAACCTTCCAAGTGTCATGCAAGTCGCATGACACTCGCAAATCTACATGTAGTCCCAAAGTTGGCCACAAATACCCCTTTCTTTGATTTTTCAATTTTTAACAAATCTCAGACAACACTGCACAAGCAGCCTATCAAAACTTGACAGCCTTGGATCAACATTCACATCATGATGGACTGATCTATGATTTAGTTTAAATTGTTTGTCACCCAGCAAAGTGAGTCATGTAATTGACGTTGCTGCAGACCTATATCTTATAGTCAGTGAGGCCTCAAAACTTTTTAGTGTTTTTTAGGTGGATTTTGTGCAAAATTTTGTTTTGGTCAGTTTTAACATGTTCAACATGATCAGCGCTGATTTTTAGATGGTACATGTTGGATAAAAGATAACTAGTTTATTAATCCCAGGTACATGTAAGGGTAACAATTTCTTTGACAAATTTGTGATGGGGCATATGTACAAATGTATATTGTAAATTATATAATACAGCACACCATTAACATTTGGTATACATTTCAGCATTTGCAATCTATATTTATATTGTGTCCAGCTGAGTCAAACTAGACAAACATAGATACATCTGCATCTCTGTGAAATAACAGTCCATTTGATAGTCTGTTACATGTATATACACATGTACTATCTAGTACACATTCTTATCATAAAATAATATGATAATTTTTCTCCAAGAGTAATGCGATTTTAATATTTTACCTTATTAATAATAAATATGATTGAAAACCAAGTTTGAAAACAGTTAAAATCAAGAAAAATTTTAAAGAAATCCAGGAGATTTTTTTTAACAAAATTGACCGATTAAAATTTTAAGCTCACAACTTTTTTTTATAAAAAGTCTGACCAGTTTATCTAACATGATGCAAAGGCCTATATGCATGATATGTCAAATTAAATTGTCAATACTCATCCTACATGTATATGACATCTAAGAAAAGAAAGATGTCTCATTCTTTTACAGATAAACAACTTAATTCTTATGCTTATGAAATCTTTTCGAAAGAAATGGTATACATGTAGGTTTGATTTATGCACTAAGTTCTGTGTTTCATATATGGTGAAGATTCACCTAAAACAAAAAATTTGTTTGCTTATATACATGTACATGTACTGGTAAGACTGTTCATGCACTGCACCAACATGTTCTAGTTGAAGCATGCTTTTGTATGTCATATGCTGGTATCTCATAAAAACGCATTTTTAAATCCATTTTTACATATTCTTTAAAAAATACTTTTAACATGTTACATGTATTAGGCGTGTTGAAATAAAATCTTTATCAAATTGTCCATCAAAAGAAATGCTGATCCAGCATTTGTATAAATGGTAGACCGAGAAGATATTTGAAGACCATCTGACAGCTTTTTGTGATGCCAGATCTAGACATACTCATACTCAAAATTAGCAACTTTGCGTATGAATAATTGCAATGCTTATTTTGGGCTATGTACTTTCATCTCATAATGGCAACAGTAAAACTACTTTCAACTTGTTCAGGTAAATATGATATTTTTATTGCTGTAATATTATAAGATTACCTATTAAATATTTATAACTTTATAGTACATGTAAATTATGATATGATGCAGGTGGATTTGTGCCAAGATAAAGTTCTGGCTGTGTGTAACAGTTTTGACTGTTTCAATGTTGCAGCATTCATGGTTTTTTTAAGATTTGTTTTTTAGGTTTTATTTCAGTCCACCAATTTTTACCGGAGTTCAATATACAGGTATGGCCTATTGAACTTTGGAAATTCACTGAATTTAAGTTTTCCACACTATTGCTTTTAGCCGTGGCGGATCCAGAAATTTACAATCGGGGAGGCACTCAATTACAAAAAAAACCCTTCTGGGATCTCTTGTTTCATACAACTACCGGTAACCAATTTTTTTTTTGTCAAACGGGGGGGGGGGGGGGGTACGCTGGGTCCTAGATCCGCCTTTGCTTTTTTAAGGGCTTATACGTAGATATTGAATTTGTTTGTTTTCCTTTTAATCTTATTTTTATAAAAAAAAATAGATATTTTTGATAATATTTAATATGTATCGAGTCTGCTTACTGATGTGAGACAGTTTTGAAGTATAAATAGTGAAACTCTATTTAAAAATGTCCAATGACTTTAATGTTTTAGCTGGAAATAAGATTATAACTCCCAGGTTTCAGACAAAAAATAAATAATAACAATCCCCTTTAAAAGAATGGCACATCCTAATTATTAAGGGGCTCTATTAAAAACTGTTATAGTGTTTATATGATTTTTCTAAAGGAATTTTTTTTTGGCTTGCTTTCTCTCATTATCACTGATTTGTTCATTTATTTTTTAATTAACACAATTTTAATTGCCTCCCAAATATTAGCCCATGTATGCATGTAAACTTAAAACACTCATGTTTACAAAATCATCTGAGCAAAATGCTAAAAGTTGTTTAAATAGAGATGACTAGGAAAAACCCGCGAACTCGCGGGAAAATAGACCACACAAATGCAAGAATTGAATTTGTATAACCTTACCTCAAATCAAAGGTTCTATGGTATATCTAACCCAAACTGATTTTAGTTTATTGTCGTTTATTGTTTGTTACCCGACCTGTAAATTAAACAAATGTCCAATGGCACGATATGTTTCGATTATTCGCTGTGTATTTGACTGACTGGCGAGTTAACCTAGATATGGGTTAGCAGCGACGTTCGTTGATCCTAATTTTACACGTAGGGAAAACATTTCAATATGGTTTTCATTTTTCTATCAAGTTACAATTTTTGACGGTAAATTATTTTTGCATACATTTTTATAGTAAATGTACCAATATAATCTATAACATAAGTCTTCTAAATATAAAGCATAATTTTAGAAACTTTGTGTTGGATTTTTTAGTAATTGTCAGAAAACAGGGAAAACAATTTTAAAGATTTTAAAAATGTTTACGGAGGGTAATTCCGGGAATATGACGGCTAAAGGATTTCCGAATTAATTAATTACGTTAATTAGCAAACTGCAGACATACTTGCATAAGTGCTAATGAAATTTTGAAAGCGCACAACCATCCCCTGTATTTGATATATAAAGCTTAGTCGTTGCATAAGTTGTTTAGGCTGCAACCCGGCTAACAAAAAACGCTTCGTTATTTTAGTAGTATAGATATGCACATATATAATAGATACAGTATAATTCAACCAAAATTATTATTCACCATTCAAGATCATTGTCCCATCATTTAACATTTCACATTTTTTTATATTAGTATCTAGAAGGGGAGCTGGACTTGGCCATTTAATTTGTGTCTGTGTTGCAGTCCCTACGACTGTCATGTTAATAAATACCAAGACATGAAATCACTCTTTCAAACAGAAGTATGCCAATGTGGCATGTGCCCCTCAGCTGTGACCAGGCATCTTAATGATTTGACGTCGTGGCGCGCACCTTGCAGTTTGGTTAAAAGAGCTGAAAGATCATATATATTCGGTTATTTTTGCCGATTAAAAAAAAAAAACATGCATAAAATTCTTTTTTATTTCGTACTTCCACGTAGTATGTTGCATGACGTAATATCTGTAAACAATCAATAAATGAAAATGATATCGGGAAAGAAGCGAAAAAAATACGCAAATTTCAGGGAATTGAGTTTAAAATTGGTACACTTTTTTGTTCATGTGTGTTCCACAACGAAACTATATAGGTAATGTTGCCACGATATACAGCAATGTCCAGACAAAAAATCTCGATGGTTCTTGAATGAACATTTTTTTGTACCAAATTTGAGTTTAAAGTTTTTTTTTCAGAATCGCGAAAACACGATTTTGAAAAGTCTGAAAAGAATTATAAATAAATCAAAAGAATTTTGTTAAAACTATATTTCAACTATTGGAAATAATTAAATATCTTCTTAAGATTGGGCATGCCAATTTTCATACTTTTCGGTAAAACGGTTTAGAAGATATGGAGATGTTCGTTGGCGTTGCCGCTTTCACGGCAACAATTTGTGATGCAGCAAGTGTACGAAATAGTGCCGACGACGCGGAAGGTCACTGATCAGAGACGGATCACATTTTGACCAAAAACGCACTTCCGGTTACCCAACTGTCTGACCAGTTCAAGAGGTGGAATAATGATGTAGGGCATAGACCTGGGGCATTTACAACCATCAACACAAATGATGGGCAATATACACCTGGAAGTGTGACTTGAGTTATATGTGTTCTCTTGTGCATATTCATACAAATCAACTAAGCTGGGTAGTAGCCAAAATTAGTTTACAGAAACTACCTTTTATATTTATTGATACACATTTTGGTATTTTGAATGTTCATTTAAGGTTTATTGTTGACTTCTATAATTTTTTTTAAAAAACCTAGCTTTTTATACGACCGCAAAATTTTTGCGATCGTATAATGTTACGGCGATGTCGTTGTCGTCGTCGTCGTCGTTGTTGTCGTCGTCGTCGTCTGGGGACACTTTGGTTTCCGTGCGATAACTTGAGTAAATGTTGACCGAATGTTATGAAATTTTGATATGTTTGTTACCACTAATGCTGGCGTCACACTATCCCGATTTTGACCCCGATGGAAACACGATTATGGATATTTTCAAAATCGGGAGTGATCGTATTCAAATCGCGCTATTCGTGTTGCCATCTTTTACCATCGTAGCACCATCGGCTGAAATATTCCAACTTCGGGAGCAACTTCGTAATGCCTTCCTATTTTTTTAACATGCTAAAAAACTCCCGAAGGTTCGTGCGAAGGTCCTTGTTCGTGTTGTGTTCTTTAATCCATCCTTTCTATCGTAATGCCTTCGTGAAAGCATCTTCTGATTTCGTGTTGCCTTCTAAGTGTTGTCGGCTTAATTTATCTTACGATGGCGGCACAAATGAAACAAGAAGCTCTCCGAAGGTGGTGCGAATGAAACACGGCGTCGCAAAGACCTCGCTTTGTATTCGTATATCCGTCGTAACTAATGTAATGGCATAGAGTAATGGCATGGAGATGGAAACACGGCACTGGTCAAAGCAGTACGATTTCTGAAGTAAAAAAAAATATCAAACGTGTCAAAAGTGCCTTATAGGGACATTTATTAATCCATTTCAGTTAGGAGCGTGTTACAATAAATCGTTTAGAAAAAGAAAAGTTAGTACATGTATATATCCCTGTTTCTCCCCTCATAATTAAAATGCATCAGGAGGAAGACTTACAAGACAGCAGCTTATGATACAAGTATCATCATTAATTCTTTATTCATAATTTTTATAGTTTCGAAAAATTGACAAAGGAAATTAAAAAAAAATTGAAACAAGAATGATCAGTCTCAAAAGTACAAGAAGAAAAGACAAAACAAAGCGAAGACAGTCTGGATCTAGAATCTTCTGACGCTTTTCTTTTCGTCCTGTTCTTTCCAGCCAGGCGCTTCCCTCTTTTGCGTCCTCGTCCAGGCTTTTGTGGCACCTTTTAATACTAAAATTTCAATATCAGAAATAAAGGTTTAAACATTTTAAACTTACTTTAGTTTTTATCAGTCCCCTACCGACAAAAGCCAAAGGGGACTTTAGGTTTGCACTCCGTCTGCCCGTTTGTGTGTCTGTCCGGCCCGGCCGTCTTGCTGTCACAATAACTTTTTCGCACTTTTTTTTTAAACCTTGTGTATACGTAGATATTAAACTTTAAACTGATTTTTGGCATGTGAGTCTTACTATGATGAGTTAAAGATCAAGTTGACGCGTTGTTCCGGTCCGCAATTTTTTACAGAGTTAGGACCCTTTGAACATTGGAATTTCACTGAAATATCAGTTTCCCACACCTTTTTCTAAACCCTTAATCATAGTTATAAACTGATTTTTGGTATGTACTGTATGCCAGTCTACCATTTCGGGTTACTGAGATCAAGTTTACATTCCGTTTCGGTCCGCAAATATTTACGGAACCTTTGGACTTACATACCGGTATAGGACCGGTAACGAAGTTATGTATTATATGGTGGACACGCTTTGTTCAAGAATTGTTCGCAACAGCTAAAATTGTTGAACTTTCTACAAATTTACAACATATTCTTCTTGTTTTCAGATTATGTGTGCTTCGGTCAACTCACACGAACAAAACAAGATAAAGTAGCGTCATCTTTTTTGTTCTATCTTAACAGGCTCTACATATTAGCTTTAGATCAAATGTCTTCTCTACTCTTACTGATCGACATCAGGGACAGCAGGGGTTTGCTTGGAAAGCCATCGTTTTAACTTCTTATCCATAAATACTAATTAGAGGCTGCAAAGGACAATCTATATAGACTAACTTATTTAATCTTATTGCAAATCGCGTTATTATATTTCATACTTCGTATACCCATCGTGATGCTTCGTAGACCCATCGTATGCTAAACACGACGTCGTAAAGCCGTCGTATAAATTCGTGTCTCCTTCGGATCTAATTCTCGACTAATCTTGATAACATCGTTACAACTTCGTAATCGGTTCGCATCTATTCGTTTGTGCTACTTTTCCGATCGCTTAGCCATCGGTTCTAATCGTATACCCTTCGGTTTTGATTTTGATTTTTAGCCAGTTCGGGACTAACTTCGCACGAAGTTGAAATTTTAACATTCGTGTGTCCATCGTATGTCAAAATCGGGACAGTGTGACGCCAGCATAAAGGAAGGTTGATATTGTATTTGGGGATTGTGGCCCCTACCATTTTAGAAAAAAGGGCCAAAAAGGGCTAAAATGGGTGCATTGACAAAACTGTTGTAGAATGTTAATTATTCATTTGATTTTGAAAATTCTTTTTTTATTGAACTCATCATTAAATTCTGTCAACAAAATGTGTCAATGGTTTTGATATATATTGCACTGTTTCATTGCTACTGGGGGGTCAAAAAGGGGCCACACCCAAAAAATTGACTTTTTTATTTGTGGTCCGATTTTCAAAATCTTTTTTTCATTGGAATCCTTGTAAAAATCGCTGCCTACGGTTTTCAATCAGATTTGCAATATCTCTTACCGTTTTTGAGAAATTAGGGGTCAAAGGGGCCAAAAACGCCATTTTTAAAAGTTTGTCAAGGCAAATAGTTTTATAGCAAAAATTAAGTTGAAGTGGACCTGCCAATTGTTATGAAGTTTTAATATGATGATTATAGCCACTAAAGGAATGTTGGTTTTGTATTTTGGGTTTGTGGCCCCTACTGTTTTAGAAAAAAAGGACCAAAAAGCGCTAAAACGGGTGTATTGACAAAACTGTTGTAGAATGTTTATTATTCATTTGATTTTTAAAATGAATTCATAATTAAATTCTATCTACTAAATGTGTCAATGATTTTGATATTTATTTCACCATTACATTGCTACAGGGGGCTAAAGACAGGCCACGCCCACAAAATCAACTTTTTTATTTGTGGTCCGATTTTCCACAGGTATCTGAAAATATATCAATGACATAGCCCCGTAATACTCATAGAGCGAGCGAGCGAAGAGCTCGCTTCGCTCGCTCGCTCTATGAGTATTACGGGGCTATGTCATTGATATATTTTCAGATACCTGTGGATTTTCAAAATCTTTTTTTCATTGGATTCCTTATGAAATCTCTGCCTAATATTTTAATCTGATTTGCAATATCTTTTATCATTTTTGAAAAATAAGGGGTCAAAGGTCCAAAATTGTCAATTAATACATGTACATGTATATAATAAGGCTTTTTGTATGAGATGTCGATGTAAATATATATATGTGTCAAAATGCATTTTTAAGTCCACCACAGGATGCATGCGTCAAAAAGCTTTGTAAGTCCACCATGGGCTTCTTGTGACCAAAGCAATGAACTATTCATATTGGGCCTCCAACGTACAGGGTTCGACTTGTTGCGGTCGTATCATGCTGCGCTCAGCGTAGCTTTTTATTTATATATGTAAACAAAGACTTTGTATGTTTTTCTTCGAGATTGAAAGGCCATTTAAGGTTAAAGTATTACAGTATGTGTCTGAATTCTATATGTCTTACGTGCTGATAAGCAAAAGCAGTACACAAAACTAACAACAATTATGGCTTTTTATGATTTTATTGGTTGTATATACTTTATATTAAATGTACACTTAAAACTGTGAGTTATTTTATCATCAACATGATAAACAGTACATGATTTCAACTATTAAAGATGGGAAGACTCATTCCTATTTTAAAGAAGAAAAATATGAAATGATTATCTCTGTCACATCTGTAAAAGCAAAACCCTGAATCCAAGTAAAAAAATATGAGTGAATCATAATCAGAGTTTATCAACATTTTTATTAGACTTTTACTTCATTAGAAAAAATATAATTATTCAATACCCATCTTCTTATTAGATAAATTGTTAAAAACCAGTCATATAAATGAGGAACAGGAAAGTTAAGTTGTACAGTATACCAATAGTGGCAGACCCACTTAGCCAATAATCTAAATAGAAATAACCCACCCCCACCCAAAAAAAAAAAAAAAAAAAAAAATGTGCAATAGAACTATCTTCATTAAAAAAAACATGAAAACTTCCTAATTTGATTTAATTACTAATATTTAAGTATTTAAGCTACTTTTACTGCTCATTGACAAACAACCATAATTTTTTTTTCTTTTAATGAAAACAAAAAAAACAACCAAATAATTCTTTGATAAAATGGCACATGATATTCATGATATTGTCAAGAAGTCTTACTGGTCTGAACAACCTACAGACGTAATTTACAAACATGAACAAACATAAATCACAGATTTATAGAAATATAAACACTACCTATTCTAAGAATGCCCAAACATTTAAAATTTCACACAGGTTATTACATATCTATAAATGTATGAAGATAAATTTAAGAAACTCTACATATGATAAAGCTTGAATTGTGGTCTTTTGGGTAAAATATGCATATGTGTTGCATGTTTTAAGAAGAATTTGGAAAACAGACATTTTAGTGTAACACTGAATGTAATATCTTTGTTAATTTGGCGACCTCAAAATTCTCTTTGCATCAATTTCAAAATTAATGCTGTAAAGTTTATTCCATATACACAAATAATTTCTCAGATTACAGAAATTGAGTTTGTAATAGTCTTAATTACAGCTACATCAGGCTGGCAATAACAGTATTGCATATTACCAGAATTGAATATTTGATGGTGAAAAATTCCTCTTGGCTGTCGCCAGTTAACTCAATTTGCCACCTAGAAGAATGATTGATTAAAGAGATATACAGTAGCCTAAAATACTGTGACAAAAGTTCTTATGACACAGCTGGGCACATGAACACCAAACTATGCCAAAGTGCACCCATTATATGTGCCAGTTTGCAATAAGTTGCAGGTGACATAAACAAACACACTATAATTCACAAACAAAAATGTAAGTTACTTTTACTTTATATTTCTCATTTTTCGAAAATTATGCATGTAAAATTAAAATGTCTTAGAAAAAAAATTGACAGAAAAGATTAACAACTATGTCCATTAATTGTTTGTTAAAGAACAAGCTTGCTTAAATTAAATAAAAGAAAGCTCAAAAGATAAGGAATGTGTCACTCAACAAATTTCTAAGCACCTGACTTGAAAAAAGCTTTATAGAGCACCAATAGACTGAAATTATAAATACATCCACATCTACACAAAGGAAAACCAACCTTTCTTAACCCTTCAGCTGCCAACATAATTTCTATTGTTTTATTATGTAATGCTGAATAAAAAATATCATAATTGACTAAATGTGTTACTTGATTCAATTGAGCATATCTCTGTTATCTTTTATCATAGACCAATAAAAGTTATATGTATGTGTATTGTTGGATTCTCTAGTTTTCATTTTTCTTGTGTGTTGGTGTTTACGAGCAAGTTTTACCTGTACAGGTGCAAATAAAGGTGAAAATATATAAGGTTTTATAATTTAATGGTTTAAACCATTGAACAAGAAGAAAAAAATGTAACAATGTTACTTTAGCCATTATTAATCTTCAGAAAACATTTTTATGCTAAAAAAGTTCATAAAAATCCCAGGTATATCTACAGGTAAGGCACAGGTATGTCAAAAACTCGTTAACTGTGAAAATGGTAAAACTGGTCGAAAAAAATAAGAACTTTTTAGTTGAAACATCATAATAACACATGTTATGACTATATATTTGTTCAATCTGATTCAGCTTGTTCATTTTCAACATCAGGTAAAAAAACTGCCCTATAATTGTACATGGTGTTATCCAATCAAAGCATTTTGGCATGCACAGAGGATCATAGAGCAAAACTGCAGTCTAAACACATAAGGACCAATAAAATTATGTCACATCTCTTCTAATTAAGAAATATGGGTGTCCACTTCTTCAAACATTGACCAATATTGCTGAAAACATTCTTTTTCCAGTAGTCTCATAGCAAAAGTCAATCCCATAAAGACCTGTAAACGTAGGTATTTCAGACCAACATTTTCCGAATTTTTTACGAGAAAAAGCGTCCTGTCTGCTTCATTGACTAAAATATTTATCATATATCGTTTTAATCAGTCCAATGGTCGTCCATTCTGCCGAACATCTTTTGTTTCACGGCTGAACAGGGCATTGAAAACATCAGTCATCTCAGAGAGATCAAATTATTTCGAGAAAAAAAATTGAACATCGTCTGGAAAATCCCTGCCAGTATTTGGCAAAAAATCACTCAGGGATAAAGTTACACATAATTTTCGATTGTTAATCATCAAATCTTCAGATTTAAATCCTGTAAAAACCCTCTTTGACATCACAACAGTTCATAAAATTGATGACTTCTTCGTCATCACTCTAATTTACATCCGCCATTTTGAGACATTTTTCAATCACATTTATTTACTTTTTATTTTTCATGTTAAACAGTAAAAACACCCGAGAAACCCGAAAATAATTGAAATTTTATCCAATCACAACCGTTAAAAGAATTAACATACGTCATTTCCGATAGGGATTTCCCTTTGTTGCTTAGAAACTACGATAAACACGTGGGTCCGAGAAACGACAATAGTCGCGCGTAGCAATGCCAGTTTGAATAATCGGAACGACAATTGTCGCGCGTAGCAGGCTAAGGGTTAAAAAATATAAAGCTACACTGGCAATTTTTCTTTAATATCAGTAAATTATTAACGTTAACCTTGATTAACACTAATTGAACATTAAATCAACATTAGATTAACATTAAACTTTCTGTGTTAATTAAGTGTTGAATGGTAACATAAATTTTCCTGTTCAATTACGTGACATAAAATGTAAAACTCACATGCAATTTTTCTGAACGGTAATTTGAGGAAGCTCAAATATCACTTATTTAACGTTAATTTCTAACGTAAATGTATGGCACACTGTAAACGTCGTTGTAATACATAACTTAGAAAAACAAAATGTATTTTTAAGTCTCGTTACATCAACCACACAAAAATCTTGAAAAACTAACCTTAGGTACATGCATAACATGAATATCACAGTTTCAAATATTAAAATGATATAATATCCAATTACATGTACAAAAATGTTCTACATTTATTTACTAAAGCTATGCATAAAACTCAAACATATGAAAAATTCACACTTTGGCTATAAATACACATATAATAAAAGTAATAGATTGAAAAGTCTCATTAATACCCAGGAAATCATCTCCCCTTTATAAAACCCCCTACTACATGATTTGTGCCCTTTGCCAGAATACTGTCACTTTACTATTTTTGAAAGGTGTCAAGTTTGGTGATATTTACAGTTGTTTTTAAATCATGTAGATAAGAATCCAACAAAATGTAATGTTTTCATTGATAACATTAAGCAACATTTACACACCATCAAATTTATCAAACAAAACATCTTTTTGAGTGAAATTACAACAAAATTGATAACCACAAAAATAAATGAATCCATAGAATATATCGTAAAATCAGATCATCAACAGAAAAAAGTTACATATTACCAGAATGTACAATAAAGATTTTCTTTTCACATTAATTACCAATTACCATTGTTTAGGAAATTCTTAAAACATGTATCATAGTTCTAAAGAATATATAATATATTTTAAGATTGTAGAATTCCCATTTTTATGATAATGAAATCTAATATCTATTATTTGACATAACACAAAGAACAGACTTAAAAAATTATGTATAGGCACATTACAAATAAAAAAAATTGTGCTTAAGTTGGATAATAAGTGTGATGGTAAAATTACCAACCTTGGATTTCTAAATTCAATAAAAATATCCTTTTTTTGTAGGTTAATATTTTCTTTGGATTTTATCAAGTTAAATTTGCCTGGATTAAAGAACAATTTCGGCCCCTTGTAAGACTAAAAAGTGGAAAACTGATATAAAATTTTGGATTACTTGCTTGGAATAAAAATAATTAAAATAAAAGATTTCCATATAGGGATAAAAAAAATTTAGTTGAAAACATTGCATTTTTGTAATAGCTTTTTAAAAGGATAAAATAGAGAGAAAAAATGAAAGGATTGTGTTAAACAGGAAGTAGGTGAGCCACAAATAAAATCAAATCTCATGTTATATGATTCCATTTGATGATGCTTCAACCCAAATATCAAGAGGCTGTAATAAGAAGTAGAAAAAAAATTATGAAGTTATTTTCCCCATCCACTCGACATTTCCCATTTTAATTACCTAGATTCAGTCTAAGAAATTAGTTTGAGATTCACTTGCCAGAACTCTAGATTTTTAGTTTTTGCTCTATTTATCCTATGTAAAATTCCTAAAAAATTCACTTGCCCAAACAGATTTTTACTGGCCAGGGGGGGGGGGGGGGGGCAGAGGACCAGTGCTAATTTTACAGACTGTAGATTTTCATTAAAAAAATCAAATGAATATAACATACAGGTAAACTTAACATATAAAATCTATAAAAACCAAACAACTAATTGAAAAGTGTCTAACATTTGTTGTATTGTTAACATTAATCTTTTTTTTTAAATGGCAACAAAAAATTCACGATACCATATAAAACTATTGCTCTCCTCCTTACTCACAAAAAACTTTAAATTCGCTATTCAAAACACCAATTTCATAAAAAAAACTGAAAGGTTGTTCACAATTTTAAGATAAAGCACTTGTAATAAATGGGATTTAATTGTGCACGAGGAAATTTGCCAGCAAAATCATGGAAGAATTTTTTTTTTTAATTTGTCTTTTCATCACAATCACTTTTTGTTGTACAGCAAAGTTAAGCATCACACTCGCACCATTGTTAAAGACACTCCTATTACAAATGGATATATATGTAACATATGTGTATGTAAATTGGATATGGCCAATATAAAAAATATCCTAGAATCTCATCCCCTCATAACCTGATATTTTCAACTGCCACAAAAATTTTATTTTGAATATACAAAACAAAAGATGGGTATAAAATGGTTAATTCAGTTTTGCTATACATCAATATTTCAAGGAGTAATCTCTCATCAGCAGCATTTGAATCAAAACATTGGAAGATAGAAAACCAAAAGTATTGAACGAAAAGTACTCGAAACCAAAACTTTGAACAGGGAAATCAAATCCAGCATGGATGAGAATCTAACAATTATTTTTTATGGCCTATAGGCTGTTGGTGAAAACATGATTATGAAGCACTCTGCTCCCTCTTTGATTAAAGCTAATTGGATGACTAGCAAACGTCCCTGGATATTAGCATGTAAATATTGTAGAGTGAAACTCCTCCTACTTTGGTGTCAATTATCAATCTACTTTGGCAAGGACTATGGCAGTTCTGCTGGGAATGTAGACCTGGAAAATAAATAATGTAACGGTAATAATGTTATTGTAATAATGTTTACTTCTGATGAATCCCTTTCTACAAGTTTCATGTAATACTGTGCACAAACTTTTTAAAAAATGTGTGAGTTTCATGAATAATGTGTGAACGCAGAGTCGGAAATAATAGCCCGACCGCCAGCCCAAGACTGGTAAATTTTGGGCAGGGCTGGTTAAAGTTCATAAAAATTTGACTGGCTATATCGTAAAAACAGGTAGAATTTCAATTCAGGGCAGGTTACTTTTTCAGCTACTGAGCGTTTCATTAAATAAATACATAAAGGTCATGAATATCAATTGCAGCTAAAGTTAATAAATTTATTATGGTGACATGTCTCATGTTCATCTACTCCATATCCTTTTATAGAATATGTAATATTAATAATTTTGCTTCTTATATACCACTTTCTACAAGCAGCTAAGAAACCTATAACCAAACCAAGCCTACTTCATAAGTTTTAATGTGTGAAAATTTCAAGAAATTCTATCCAGGCATTAAAAAGTAATGCTGTGAAAAATCAAATTCATTCTAAAATTTACAATTTTATCGTGTGTGATTTTGACCTTTAAACCCCCTATTCCAAGATCCTCATGATAAGTACCTTAAAGATGGTCACTCTTCATGTTTCAGAATATCACTCAGAATTTGGAACTCTTCTAGACTAATATACCTTTAATTACTGAATAATTATTTTGCGCACTGACCCCTACTTTTTATACCATCATGACCATGTAGACCGTAAAAAACAACTGCATAAAATATTTTGAAATTCTAAATACAACTTCATGGTTTTTTAGGCCAAAAACTTCATAATGTTAAAGTAATGTAATATCTAGAGGAGTCCAATTTCCTGCCATATTTTTGACACCATATATCTTGGAAACGAGCACACAGACCTATGGTTAACTTTTTGTCATTTGATAAAGTGGATAACTATTAATCATTTGCACCATATTTCAGGAGTGACAATCCTTAAGTCGGGGAAAAAATTCTGAATCTGCCTCTGCTTTGAAATATATACACAGGCAAAATTTAGACATACGTCTGACATACATTAATAAAAACGTGCGTCTGACGTAGTGCATAAACGCACGTTAAACATACGTTTCTAACCGCTGTGCGGTAAACGTACGTCAAATTATTGTAAAAACATATTTCAGACGTACGTTTTTTAAACGTGCGGTAAACGTACGTTTACCATACGTCAGACATATAGTTTCCTAAAATGTATGAAGTTAATAAGTTATTTATTTAGTGTGTTTTATTATGAAATAAAAATATTGCCAAGATAAATTTTTAACTTGCGTCAGACGTACGCGGTTAGAAACGCCAATTTAATATGCGTCAGATGACATGTGTTTAACGTACGCCAGACGCACGTTAAACACAGTCAACATTTTGCCTGTGTAGAGTTATACATACCATTAAACTACACCGTCTGTTGTCCCATGCCTCATTAGACGTATAGAAATCTGTATTATGATCCAGTCTTTTATGGCCACCAAATTCTTCTGCATCAGAATCTAATACTATCTTATATCTTGGTTAAGTTAAGGCTAATAGGTCAAATATCAATTCAGCTTTGATCTAAGCTTGATGGAGTTAAATATTTATTCTAACATAGTTTTAAATGTTTTTATGGCATTGAATTTTTGAAGCACAATTCAAATTAAAATTCAACATAAAATAAATTTCTGTACAAATAAAAAGCATATAAAAAAATATGTCCAGAAGACATAATGTCCCATCTCTCCACATTTTGGACAGATGGCCAACAGACTAAAACGCTATATGCCTTTAATAGGCTTGATAATGCAAATTGGCAATAACACTTATTTATTTTTTACCCAATCCTTACAATGGTATCAAAGCAGACGTAAATTTAATCACCAGAAACAACAAAAATTTCGTACCCCTCCCCAATTCAAATTTTATGTTTCTTAGGATCTCATTCAGAAAAAGAAGGGGATTATTTTTTTTTTCTAAACCCAAAGATATTTATTTTTTATTTTCAACTTACCAGCCTTGACCAGCTTGTTAAAATAAAAAAATAACTATAGAAGGTTGGGGAAATCAACTCCTGAATAAGGAGAACCTTTTACTTGTATCTGAAGTGAGATAATAGAGCAATTCCTCCATAAATCAAACATTACTGATTTTCATGATAAGAACTGCTAAGAAAGAAGTCCTCTCCCATTGACATCATTATATCCAAGTGGTAACAAGTAATACTGTGAGCCAGCTAACAAAAAGGATACCTCTCGCTTTATATTGGACTCCATGCTGTGAAAAAAAAACTCAAGTCCAATTTTCTCCCCAGAATGAAATCAGAGAACGATAAAAATTCTTCATGCATATCCAAATATGATGTACTTCCTCCATGTAAAGTTTCATCAAAATCCTTCAAGCAGTTTATATTAGGAGGAGTTGTGCTTACAAGGTCTCCCATTGAATAGTATATTTAAAAAGTTTAAGTCCAATTATCTCCCTTGAAAAATATCTGAGAGGGATGAAAATTTTTCATACACATCTACATATGATGTACTTCCTCAATGTAGGTTCATAAAAATCCTTTGAGGAGTTGGGGTTACGAGGTATCCCAATGAATAATATATTTAAAAAGTCCAAGTACAATTATCTCCTTTGAATAATATCCAAGAGCAATGAAATTCTTCATGAACATCTCCTCCCTGTCAAGATACATCCAAATCCATTGAGCTGTTTAGGAGGAGTTGCGCTATAAACAAGGTATGTGGAGAGACGGGCGGACAGACATACGAACAGAAAGACATACAGGTTGATTCCCACATACCCCCAAAATTTTGTTTGCAGGGGGTATAAAAATTGCAAATACATGAACAGTAGTAAATTAATCCACTACTGACTGAAGGAATTATTATAAGCTTGTCTTAAAGCTCAATTTTTCATGGGATTTTGTGTCATGCCTACATAACTCATAATTCCTTCATTTTCAAACTCCTCTATCTTGAAAGAAATTAGTGGTAATTTATATGTATAAAGGATACTTTCCAGGGATGTTAGCACCAATCTTATAATCTGTATAACTGTTGTTAGGATGGAAGTTGAAGATAAATACTAGTTTGTCTGCTCTGTCGAAAACTATCAACTTATCTCCTTCATGCTTCCGACTGACATAGTTCTGAAAAAATTTAAATTACTATATAAAACTTAAATTCAAGTTAAGATAACTTCTTTTCTTTTAACCAATCAATAAATGTCTGCATGAGGGAGCCAAAAGGCACTTTATACTTTTCAAGCAAGTCATTGTCCACACAAGTATTACAAAAAGTTTTCTGCCTGAAAAAAGGACCCAAGTAAACATAGTCACTAGAGAATAAAAATGGGTCAGGGTCATGTGGCATGATGACAGTTACGTAGACCATAACCTCAACTGTTGGTATACCCAAAATCAGATGCCTAGCTATTATACTTTTCCAGCAATTCATCGTCCACAAAAGTCTTACAAAAAGTTAACGGCCTGAAAAAAGACCTAAGTTCACAGAGTCACTGGAGCGTAAAAATGGGGTCAAGGTCACACAGCATGGTGACAGTTGCATAGACCATAACCTGAACTGTCTGTATACCAAATATCAGATACCTAGCTATTATACTTCTCCAGCAATTCATCGTCCACAAAAGTCTTACAAAAAAGTTTACGCCGCCGTGGCCGTAGAAGTAATAGTAATACCTTTGTCTCGCCTTCCGTGAATATTTGTCGCAGGCAAGACAAAACCATAAACTGTAAGGTGGGTCACTGAGCTTCATTTTTAAAACAAGATTGCTACACGTAGCCAATTTCCCCTGCTGCCGTATAAAAGTTTAAAAATTTACTAAAATTAGAAGAATTAAAATTGCAGTGGGATAGGATCAACTACGTATCATGACAAGCAATCCTACAAAATTTCATCAAAATGCGTGGAGCGGTTTCAGGGGAGTTGTGCTCACAAAGTGTTCCTATGACCTAAAATGAACAAAGTCGATTAAGTCCCATAACTCCTATAAGATTTGTCGAATCAAAATGGCGGTGCAATATGATCAACTACATATCATGAAAAACAATCCTACAATATTTCATCAAAATCTGTAGAGTGGTCTCGGAGGAGTTGTGCTCACAAAAGTATGACAGACGCACGGGCGCACGAAAGGACGAAGAGACAAGACCATTACTTTGTCTCTTCGTCACGTTGGGGCGGGGGACAATAATTTGAAAGTATGAGTTCAATATACTGTAAATATTTATCAAGTTCTTCAAAAATACATGAAAGTATCTTATCAATTAGCAGATTGAGTCAAGCAGTTACTTAAACCTGTTTTATCATTTACGACACCTTTATGTACACCAGATGTTTAAACTTCAAGGGCCATATCCATACTATTTTCAGCAATCATGAAAAATTATATTTTACCTGTGAATGGCTAAGCCATCCATATTTCTTTTCTAAGTGTAACATGGCACGTTCAAAATTATTGAGGAATTTATATTTGAGAAGATTGTCGTCTGCTAAATGGAATTGTCGTCTGCAGTAGTGATAACTCTCATTGTTACCAACACGTGGGAAATCTAACCACTCAGGATGACCAAACTCGTTACCTGTAAAAGGAGCAATGTTGATTGGTTGATTGATTGATTGTTTAAATGCAGTGTTGACAATCGAGATGAAAAAATCTTAATCTATATATTATCATAATAAACTGTTAACACAGAGACATGTCTCGCCTGTCGCAACTGGACACAGTATAAAATGAAGTAAAAATCCTCCTTAAACTGATCTTAACTGATGCTTAAGCAGCTGCATACCAAATATAAATGGTGAACCATAACTGCTTTATATAAAACACTTATGACATAAATAAAAAGTTAAAAAGTGTAAAATCTCAAAGTCAGTAGACCGTGACTGCAGGAGCATACAGGTGAAATCCTTTTAAATCTGATCTGTACTGATGCTGATGCAACTGCATACCAAATATCAATGGTGTAACATAACTGCTTCATGTTAAACAGACTTAAGAAAAAAGGTTAACCTCGGCCAAATCAGTGTAAAATTTCAAAGTCAGTAGACCGTGACTGCAGGAGCATACAGGTGAAATCCTTTTAAAACTGATTTGTACTGATGCTGATGCAACTGCATACCAAATATCAATGGTGTAACATAACTAGTTCACACAAAACAGACTTAAGCAAAAACTTTAACCAATTGTGGACGCCGCCGCCGCCGTCGCCGTCGCCGCCGGAATCACCATACCTAAGTCTCGCCTTTTGCGACATTCGTCGCAGGCGAGACAAAAAATCTGTCAAAATCAAAAATGGCTAAATTTTGTTAAACAGGTAGTAGGTGAGCTACAGACCGGAAGTTAAATCCAAGGTTATGGGACACCACCCTGATGATGTATACCAAATATCAAGTGGCCTTGAAAAGTAGTTGCTGAGAAAACTGTTGTGAAAAATTCTTCCCTGCCTGCCGCAAGCTGACATTCAATATTTTTTTTCACTTTACAAAAACGGCCAAAATACAACTATGTCACAAGAAATTCAATTAACATGAATACACCAATAAACAGACAATTATATATAAAATGCACACACAAAACAACCTAACTGTTTTCATGCATATCCAATCTCACAAGAAAATGTAGAATTAATATGTAGCTGTGTGAATTAAACAAGAGGCTCCCAGGAGCCTGAATCGCTCACCTGGTCTTAATTTCAACCCTTTAAAGACTTTTGTATAGCTAAATGAGCTGAATGTTTAAGCAATAAAAAGCTTTTCTCTATCTGCAATAGTTTTCATTCCAAAGCAAAAAACACTATTTTTCACCTTTAAAGGGCCATAACCCCTTAAAGGGGTCATCTGACAACTTCAACCCTAAAAAAAGACTTTAGTAGAGCTAATTAAGCTGAACATTTAAGCAAGCAACATCTTTTTTCTATCTGCAAAAGTTTTCTTTCTTTAGGCCAAAAACACTATTTTTTGCCTTTAAGGGGCCGTAACCACTATAAGGGGTCATCTGGCAACTTTGACCCTATGGAAACTTTTGTAGAGCTAAATGAGCTGAACATTTAAGCAAGCAACAGCTTTTCTCTATCTGCAATAGTTTTCATTCCATAGGCCAAAAACACTATTTTTTGCCTTTAAGGGGCTGTAACCCCTAAAGGGGGTCATCTGACAACTTCGACCATATGGAGACTTGTGTAGAGCTAAATGAGCTGAACATTTAAGCAAGCAACAGCTTTTCTCTATCTGCAATAGTTTTCATTCTATAGGCCAAAAACACTATTTTTTGCCTTTAAGGGGCTGTAACCCCTATAAGGGGTCATCTGACAACTTCGACCCTATGGAGGCTTGTGTAGAGCTAAACGAGCTGAACATTTAAGCAAGCAACAGCTTTTCTCTATCTGCAATAGTTTTCATTCTATAGGCCAAAAACTCTATTTTTTGCCTTTATGGGGCCATAACCCCTATAAGGGGTCATCTGACAATTTTGACCTTATGAAGACTTTTATAGAGCTAAATGAACTGAACATTTAAGCAAGCAACAGCTTCTCTCTATCTGCAATAGTTTTCATTCCGTAGGCCAAAAACATGAAAAAATGCTATTTTTCACCTTTAAGGGGCCGTAACTCCCATAAGGGGTCATCTGACAACTTTGACTCAATGAAGACTTTAGTAGAGCTTTTGATGCTGAAGCAGTAGCGTGGCATCAGATTTCATCTATCTCTTATACTTTTTGATTTACAAGCCAAAAACAGTAGTCTGACCCCCCTGGTCTATTTTTAGCAACTGCGGCCATGTTTTTTGACAAATCAAAAATCCCCACATCAGTTCTGTGGGGGATACCCTAAAGTACCACCAGACCAAATTTGGTTTGAATCTGTGCAGCCGTTTCAGAGGAGAAGAGGTTTGAAGAAAAGTTAACGACGACGGACGACGACGACGGACGACGACGGACGCCAAGTGATGGCAATAGCTCACATGGCCTTTGGCCAGGTGAGCTAAAACGAAAGGTTTTTAGGAATATGACATTATTTGAATAAGACCTTTTTAACAGGGTCGCTAGAATAAAAAGTTTTTTATTTTGGCCTCAATTGTTTTTACATCTTACCCATAAAGGTTAAATAACCTTCTCCTCCAATTCCACATGTCAAGAGTCTCATCATTTTGTGTAAGGCAATCCCTCGATCAATGATTAAACTAGGTGGCGACAATGTGGACATGTGAGTATACATTTCTTTGTCCATTAACCAGAAGGCTAAGGTTTTGTCTCCTACAAGAGCCTGGTCATGACTCTCGGCGTATGCGATGCATTTTTCTCCATAACGTCTATTCGTTAAAGTATGGCACAGTTTGCAGAGATCCCAATCGTCATCCTTTATCTCTTTTAAATACTGTAAAATATATTGATAATAATATGATGAATAATGTGTTATTTATAAGTATCGAAATAGTAAATATGAAACTTAATATTTCTTTTAATCTTTATAGCCGCGGATCCTGATGTTTTTTAAGAGGGGGCCCACTGACTGAACAAACAAGACCAAGTGGGGATCAGCCTTGTCTGATTTCAGTTTTTATTATAAAATCAACCAAATATTATTCAACGTGGGGAGTCTTAGCTCCCTCTAGATCCAACACTGTCTCATACATTTTACAAAGTTTTTTTTTCCAAAATAGAATACAGAAGCAGAAGGAAAGGCCACTATTGGCAAAAGATTTCTTCACAAATATTTGATTGATTTGCAATAAATTTTAAAATGGATGTCTTCAAATGGCACCAAGTTACTGTGTAAAACTGCCTTATAGTTTTGTAGTTTGAGTGTTTGCCACAAATTAGGGATCTATGTAAAACAAGGTATTTTCACTGTTTAAGAATAAGGATACGTCTTTTTTTCATTTTCTAAATTCAGGACAGAATTGAATGCTTGTTATGTTATTTCTATGTTTCTGTCATATGAAGATTAAAAAAAAAATCTGTATCAAACCTTTATCCATAAATCAGGAATGGCCATGGCTAGTCTATAGTCAAAACCCCCTCCTCCTTCCTCTACGGGTCGACACAGGGCAGGCATACCAGACACGTCCTGTAATATAAAGGTAAAAAAATCTGAAATTTGAATGGCAAATCAAAACATCTTCCACCTTCCTCTATTGGTGGACGCATGGCAAGCATACCTGATACATCCTAAATGATAAAATTGGCCTTTATCAAAACAAAAATAAAATACATGCAAGTTTTTGTACCCTCACACTTAAACATGAAATTTTAACTAATGCATATTCTGTTTGATGATAATGTTGTGTCCATATTAAATTTAAGAAATAATCCATGGCCGCCCGTGATTTATTGAAGATTTTAACGGGTTGCCATTGTTTTCTTTATTATTTTACCCTGAGTGGAGCGTAGCTGAGCAAGGGGTAAAATAAACGAAAACAATGGATACCCAAGTTAAAATCAACCATAAACCACGGGTGGCTATGGATTATTTCTATTCTAATATGCCATTTTTGTGTTTTCTGTAGACCTATAGTGCAGGACAAAATGTCAGCCATTTTAGTTGTTTTTGTGCACAAAATATATTATGACGTCCCTGATTTAAGCGTTAAAGTAACAGTGAGGTTGACCCGGTGTATATTGGAAATTTACGCATGGCTTGTAGTCATGGTTTCCTTTGTTCATGGGCGTGGTATATTAGAATAATGTTTTTAGTTCTTTACATAAGTTGACAAATGTTTCAAAGCTTACTGTAGATGACAGGTATTGCTCTCTAACAAGTAAATGTTATGGTTTTTTAATTCCTGGCATAGAACAGGCACAAATAAAATGTGGCAGAGTTAAACAAATTTTTAGGCCTACATATTGGTGGTCCCCATCTAACAAGATTGCTACAAATAGCCAATGTCCCCCACTATCACATTTAATTTGATGAAAGAACCTTAGTGAGCACGCTCACATACCCAACGCGTCAACATAATGGACAGAGAATATCTATTTCGAGGAATATAAAAGTCAGAGTTGTTGTTTTTCCAAGTCGGCTCGTTAAACAGGAAAAAAATGAGTGACAGACCTGAAAATGTATCCCACCATATGGGACTCCTACCTAAAGCTATGTACAAAATATCAAAAGCCTAAGATTAATAGTTGCTGAGAAATCTATGACAAAAATTTTCAACCCTTTAGTGAAAAAAATATAAGTCGGCTCATTTAACAGGAATTAGCTGATCGACAGACCTGAAAATGTATCCCACCATATGGGATCCTTACTTGAAGCTACATACCAAATATTAAAAGCTTAAAATTAATAGTTGCTGAGAAATCTGTGACAAAATTTGCAACCCTGAAAAGTGTAAGTCGGCTCGTTAAACAGGAAGTAGATGATCGACAGACCTGAAAACGTATCCCACCATATGGGACCCCCCACTGAAGCTACATACCAGATATCAAAAACCTAGGATTAATAATAGCTGAGAAATCTGTTACGAAAATTTTGATCACAGACAGACGGACTGACGGACGGACGGACGGACCAGTCAAAAACATTCTACCCTTCGCAACTACGTTGCGTAGGGTATAAAAAAATGTAATTTGATAATGTAGTCTCATGATAGTCCTGCAAAGTGTTCCTATGAACTTAAATGATCAACTTGAGTTGATACAGTCCCATAACTCATATAAAACTTGTCAAATCAAAATGTTGTGATAAAATCAACTACATTTCATGACAAACAATCCTAATTTTTTTTTATCAAAATCCATTGAGCAGTCTCAGAGGAGTTGTGTCCACAAAAGTATAACAGATGGACACATGGATGCACAGGGCTGCACAACGACAGACGAAGACCATTACAATGTTTCCTTCGTGTTGTAGCGTGGGACAAAAATATACTTGAGAGTTACCTCTGAGTGTGTGTGTGTGTGTGTGAGGGTGTGTGTGTTTGTGTTGGTGTTAAATGATCTTCTCACTGCACCAACTTACCTCTGCAACTGTTATCATATTAGGATAGAGGAGATGTAGCATATGGTTAGCTACCATCAGATAGACCAAGGAATCTGTATCTGTGTTCAAACCAAAGTACTCTGTGTAATCTCCGCTAAAACCATGCCCTATAAACAGAGTGAACATATTGATAAAATACAAGAAATGCAGAGTTAAAAACAAATCCCCAGCCCTGTCATGCATTAGGAATAGAAATTATGCAGTCCTTCAAAACACGATGTTACGCAGGACCTAATGGCTGGCAACCTTTAAGTAGAAAAATTTATACATTATAGTCAGATAAACCTTAATAGGCTAGTGCCTTCAGGAATTACTCTAGGATCCCCTTCATCTGAATGATGTACAACACTAATCTATTACATGTATATTTAATATAAAAGCATTTCATTAACAAGATAGGTCTGGCACAAATTTGGTAGGTCCAGCAATACTAGCATTTCTGTAGGCAAAAATAAAACTATTAGCATCTCCGGTAATGAGATGTGAAATAAGTGTACACACAACCCATGCCCTCTTTTTAGTCAACATGGGTTATCTCCCATATTGAAGAATATCTAACTTTACAGTTGGTGCATGATTCATTTCCTGTTGGATTTATTGTCTGACAAATGCCTATAATTTATTAGAAATGTGCATAAGGAGAAGGCCTAGGGGTTTCTGTCATTTTAGGGACACAGGTTGATTTCTAAACAACTCTCTCTTTATAAAATGATATATTTCATAATCTGTTTTCTAAAGCTGAAATTTTAGATTTGTCTTGATACATATACAGGGAATGCCCTATTTTTTTTCAAATCTCGCTTTATTTTTTTTTCATTTCCTATGATAAACATGTTGATAAAAGCAGAAGGTCTTAAAATGTACACCTCCTGCAAAGGTCATACAGTGATGCAGATAAGTGCCGGACCTGTCGGACAAAGGGAGCAAAATTTCAGCAGGTCCAGCAAGGGAAGACATTGTGCAGGACCTATATCTGGCAAAGTTTTTTAATAATTTATTACAGCTAAAGTTTATAGGTCTTGTAAAATTTTTGCAGGTCTGGCAAACTTATCTATCGTGTAGGACCCAATGTCTGACAAGAAAAAAAGATTATCTGCATCTCTGGTCATACATAAAAATTGTATATATGTAAAAAAAAAAATAATGGTACCCAAAAATTTAAGTGGTCTTTCACCCATAAGTGGGAAATGTTACTGGAATATCCCTTACTTACCCATTCCATGTGTATGGTATAACATAGATGTAACTCCATCAAATCTAAACCCGTCAAACTGATACTCTTCTATCCACCAGCGTAAATTAGATAGTAAAAATCGTAAAACTTCGTGTCTGAAATGAAGTACATGTATTCAAATTTGATCTATTAAACTGATTCTCTTCTATCTACCACCAGATTGTAAAAAATTGTAAAAAAAAATAATGTTTGTAAATAATGAAATATTAAAGCAGAAATTCTGATCAAATCTTTTGCTATAATAATTGTTATACAAAAAACTTTCCTAACAGAACTTTTATTCCATTTTATTGCTTGCTCCTTTACTTTGTTTTCAAAAAGGCTTGACAAAAATTTATAAAACAAAAAATGTTGATTTAACAAGAAAACTGTATACAACTACATTTTGCTAGATTTCAATATATTTAGAGGATATTTTTCTACTTGACATGTAAATTATGAGATTTTCATGGCAAACTTCATGACTTTTTGCTTGCAGGTCCAGTAGATCCAACCAATTTAAAACACACTATTTTATCTCAGGGCTTTCCCAGGAAAAATATGTATCAAGGGGTCAGAACTCTCTTCAATTATTATTTTCTTGGTGATGGGTTAAACATGTTTCTAAATGCTTAAAAGATGTTTAAAAAGATTTTTAAAATTAAGGTGGTGGTTCCCTAAATTAGAAGGTGAGTTTAAACCCCTTGGTAAATGTTTTCCCCTAAAAACATACTTACTCTGTGTAATTAAATAACCTTGAGTCCCAAAGGTCATGGGTGCCACGTCCTCCGTCATGGAAGAAACATGAATTCGTTCCGTCAAACTGATTAAGTCCATCAACAACATTTTTAGAGGCGTGGCTGTGAACTACATCTAAAAGAACTGTAATACCTAAAGAATGAGCTGTGTCTATCATTTCCTTTAATTCTTCTGGGGTTCCATACCGACTACAAAAATAAAGTTAGGCCTAAAAAATTGAACAGTTGTTTCAGTTCCTCCATCGGACTCAATCATTTTTAATTGTCAAAGGGGCATAACTCAATATTTTTCAAAACTTAAAAGAATTAAGGGTACAAACATTCTATACAATTTTTTGAAAACCTGTTTAGGCTTGAGGTGTGAGAGCACTTACAGTGACAGAAAGACTGAGATACAAAGCATTTTTATCTACTGTAAACATGGAAATTTTTGCTGGTGTTTTTTTCGCGTTTTTGTAAAGTGAACATTTCACATGGGGATAAATTTGCGAATCATTTGACTAATTCTACTTTTTACTGAAAGAATTATCTTTTTGCGTGGGGAATATTTTCGCGGATGTTTCGTGATCACGAATTAAGCAAAATTTCCCACACGCGAAAATTTCCACGTTTACAGTATCTACTTGTGGCTTTAGGATGAAGAACAGCAATAAAAGCACTGGCCCTTGCTTTGTTTCATTTCCATCTCAAAATGTGATTTTGTGTCAGGCATTATATTATTTACTTCGTTATCCTATAATTTTAGATTGAGGCTTGTGGTCAACCAAACTGAGATGAGATTGTTTTGTGTCTGTGTAGCCCTTAAGGATGTTCATGGGTTAAATTAAAAGTGATGAGGTTTTGAAATTAGGACTCTTAATCATAAGGGGGTAATTAAAAATACAAAATAATCTTAAAATTTTGATACTTTACCATGCTTGTTTAAAAGATAATAAGAGTTCAACATTTTGCGGGAAAAGGCTTTCTCTGGGTTTTTTTGATAGCTTCATCATTAGCATAGTTTAGCTGTTTAAACTTGTGAAAAAGTCATTAGAATTTAAAATGAATTTGTAAAACGATATTTATGAAGTAATGAAGACCTTACACAAAAGAAAACTAGATAATGTGTCTATGAGCCACAGGATGGCCCTCCCGTTCTTGAAATATCATTGACCCTCAATGTGTATAACCTGGGATATGGACCTTTACCAAGAAATTGATCAAAAGTGTTCATGTGTAAAATATAGGTCGCTGTGACCTTATTTCTGCTGGGTGGTGCTATGTACCAAGACGCACCGAGAAGTGAAATATTATTGACCCCTAACATGTAGTATTCAAGATATGAACCTTAACCAAGAACTTAACCAAAGTCATTCATGCGTAAAATATAGGTCACAGTGACCTAATTTCTAGTGGATGGTGTCACTTTACCCAAGACACATCTAGTGGTGAAATATCATTGACCCCCAACATCTAGTATCCAAGTTATGGACCTTAACCAAGAACTTAACCGAAGTCGTTCATGCATAAAATATAGATCACAGTGACCTAATTTTTATTGGGTGGTGTCATGTTACCCAAGACACATCTAGTGGTAAAATACCATTGACCATCAACATGTTGTATCTGAGATATGGACCTTAACCAAGAACTTAACAAAAGTCATTCATGCGTAAAATATAGGTCACAGTGACCTAATTTCTAGTGGGTGGTGTCACCTTACCTAAGACACATCTAGTAGTGAAATATCATTGACCCCCAACATCTAGTATCCAAGTTATGGACCTTAACCAAGAACTTAACCGAAGTAGTTCATGCATAAAATATAGGTCACAGTGACCTAATTTCTAGTGGGTGGTGTAGCCCTACCCAAGACCCATCTGGTGGTGAAATATCGTTGACCCCCAACATCTAGTATCTGAGTAATGGACCTTAACCAAGAACTTAACCAAAGTGTTAGGGACGGACGTAACTATGTACGGATGGATGGACAAGGGTAAAACTATATGTCCGATCCACATACGTGGTCGGGCCATAAAAAGGGGTTACTGGGCACAAATTTTTGCCTTATTTTGATGGATAAAAACCGAGGATTCTGAAAAGTGTCAAAAATCTCAAAGGCTGACCCCCCAACATCCTTAATAGAAACTAGAAAATGTGTCTATGAGCCACAGGATGGCCCTCCCGTTATTGACCCTCAATGTGTATTACCAGGGATATGGACCTTTACCAAGAAATTGATCAAAAGTGTTAATGTGTAGAATATAGGTCGCTGTGACCTGGTGGTTGGTGCCATGTTACCAAGACTCATCGAGTAGTGAAATATTATTGACCCCTAACATGTAGTATTCAAGATATGGACCTTAACCAAGAACTTAACCGAAGTCGCTCATGTGTAAAATATAGATCACAGTGACCTAATTCTTATTGGGTGGTGTCATGTTACCAAAGACAAATCTAGTGATGAAATACCATTGACCATCAACATGTAGTATCTGAGATATGGCCCTTAACCAAGAACTAAACCAAAGTCATTCATGCGTAAAATATAGTTCACAGTGACCTAATTTCTAGTGGGTGGTGTCACCTTACCTAAGACACATCTAGTAGTGAAATATCATTAACCCCTAACATCTAGTATTTAAGTTATGGACCTTACCCAAGAACTTAACCCAAGTCGTTCATGCATAAAATATAGGTCACAGTGACCTAATTTCTAGTGGGTGGTGTAGCCCTACCCAAGACCCATCTGGTGGTGAAATATCATTGACCCCCAACATCTAGTATCCGAGTAATGGACCTTAACCAAGAACTTAACCAAAGTGTTACGGACGGACGGACGGACGGACGGACGGACGGACAGACGGACAGACAGACAGGGTGTTTCCTATATACCCCCCCCAAACTTTGTTTGCGGGGGGTATAATTAATTAATTACCTTTCCCTGCTTTCTTAAAATTGCAAAAATCTTTAGTAGGATAAGCACACAAATTGGCCCCCATAATTTGGCATATTTTGCTTATTGGGAATAGCTCATCACACTTGATTGATTTTGCATTTAAAAAGATGAGTTTCGATTTTTAGAAAATACACTAAATTGCTTTATTACGCAAAAGTGAACATATATATAAAACATAAAACACAAAACAGTTTGAGGTTACATGAACTGTAGGGAAAATTGTTTTTGTTTTTTTTGTATGGTCTGTCTTAGAAGGGCAAGTCCTAGTCCTTATTGTTCTTTGAAGTAATTTTTCTTTAGTTGATCAATTTCACCAGTCGACCATCTACATCTACTTGTACTCTTATCTTTAATTTTAGCAGGATGCTCATCTTCCTCTTCCTCATCACTGTTATCTCCATTGTCTTCTAAGCTTTTAATGTCAGGGTCCTTCTGTCTTCATTTTCTGGATGACATCCTACTTATCATTAACTTCTTTATTATCCCCTCTGCCCTTAATGCTCTTTAATATCAAATCTAAAAAGTATCAATTAAGAAATACATCAGGTGATTTGCTGACTTTTTTGTTACTTACATCATCTAAACCATCTTTTTTTCTTACTTATATAACATGATTAAAATATGTTTTAAATATATGTATGATTTGATTCCATGATTGAAATAAAAAGCTTCGCCGAGCGCAGCATGATACGACCGCAACATGTTGAACCCTGTACGTTTTAGGCCTAATATGGATAGTCTATTGTTCTGGACACATGCAGCCCATGGTGGACTGACAAAGGTTTTTGACACATGCTTCTGATGGACTTTCAACCCTAGGGCTAAAAATATAAATTTTGAATGTTGTATTCTACTCTTTAAAAGAATAATGTTTGGGGAAAAAATTAAAAATCGAACCAGAATTTTTTTTAAATTATGATTACAGCCCAAAAAATTTATTCTTAAATTTAGAATCGCTACCTGACAAGAATAAATTTGCAAAAAAAATTTCAAAATCGGACCACAAATAAAAAAGCCCCATTTGGCCCCTAATTACGTAATAGGGGAAAAAGGGGGGGTCGCAAAAATTAATTCCTAATTTTGTATTCGCTATTTGACAAGAACAAACATGCAAAAAAAATTTTCAAAATCGGACCAGAAATAAAAAAGTTTCAATTTCGGCCCCATTTGGCCCCTAATTACGTAATATGGGGAAAAAAGGGGGGGGGGTCGCAAAAATTAATTCTTAATTTTGTATCCGCTATTTGACAAGAACAAACATGCAAAAAAAATTTTCAAAATCGGACCAGAAATAAAAAAGTTTCAATTTCAGCCCCTTTTGGCCCCTTATTACGTAACAGATGAAAAAGGGGTGGGGGTCGCAAAAAAAAATTCTCAAATTTGGATTTGCTACTTGACAAAAATAAACTTGCAAAAAAAAATTACAAAATTGGACCACAAATAAAAAAGTTTCGATTTTGGCCCCGTTTGGCCCCTAATTACGTAATAGGGGGAAAAAGGGGGGTCGCAAAAATTAATTCTTAATTTTGTATCCGCTATTTGACAAGAACAAACATGTAAAAAAAAATTTCAAAATCGGACCACAAATAAAAAAGTTTTTATTTTGGCCCCTTTTGGCCCCTAATTACACAACGGAGAAAAAGGGGGGCGCAAAAATTCATCAGGTTCATTCTTTTATTGTAAGAAACATTCTTGACAAAGGATGAGTGGCAATAAGACCCATTTTTGGCCCAAGATTTAGCAAGAAATTAAAACTGAGCATACAGATGCCTTGAGTTGCTGAAACATTGATAAATTATTAGGCTTAAAGAAAATGATAAGCTTGTTCCATATCAGTTAAGCTGTCATGCCAATCAGTTAACTCAAAAGGCTGTATATTAAAGATATTGTCCTAATTTCATTGATTTTTGCTGATTTTCACACACTTTTTGGTCCAAAAGAAGGTGGGCGCATCAAAACAACAACTTCATACGTGGAAAAAATGTGTAAAATAATGAAATCCATCATTTCTGAAAGTTTGGAGTTGTTGTTTTCATGCGCCCAATGTTTTCTTAAGGAAAATATGCACTGAAACCATTCAAAATTGCAGATTTTCTTGATTTTGTCAAATGAGACCACAAAATATGATGTCATAATTACGTCACAATGAATGAAATTTGCCTTATTTGATGTGTTTTCTTTGTAACCATATATAAGCTTATATTTCTTATTAATATCATAACATTAGAAAAAACGTCATTTCCTTGGGCCAATTATGGGTCTTAATGCCACTCATCCTTTCACAGCAATAGGCCAACTAGGACCAAAGTTATGGTGGAAACAAGTAAAATATTTGAATTTTTTTCCCCTTTTGGGCCCCTAATTTCGAAACAAAAAAAGGGGGGACCCCCAAAATCAATCCCAATCATCCTTGTATGGTAAGGAACATCACTGTCAAATTTCATAGCAATTGGATAACTAGAACTAAAGTTATTGTGGAAACAAACAAAAAAGTAGTATTTTTGGCCCTTTTTTGGCCCCTAATTTCTAAACGAAAAATGGGGGGACCCCCAAAATCAATCCCATGCATCCTTTTATGGTAAGGAACATCATTGTAAAGTTTCATAGCAATCGGATAACTGGAACTAAAGTTATTGTGGAAACACTAAAAAGTTAACAGACAACGACGACGACGACGACGACGACGACGACAACATCATACCATAATACGTCCGCAAATTTTTTGCGGTCGTATAAAAAAAGTAATAAAATTCGTGAAAATTGAATTTGTAATAAAATAAAAGAGAATTCAAATTTTTGGGATTTTTTTTTATTTATAAAGAAGTTATTTGGAGTTTTCTAATTTCTGAAAAAGTCCATTGACATCACTAAGCTAGCAACTGGTGCATTTACAACTCTCAAAATTACTTACCATTTAATTCACTATCATCCAATCCTTTCTCTTTCACTTTGGGTGACAAATTCATGTCCTGAAGATACATGAGTTTCACCATTTTAACCCTCTCGATAAATGTTGACCTTTGCCTGTAATGATTTGAATGGACAGCCTGGGTGTGACCTAAAGGGTCACAGGCCCACTGGATTTCAGTATCATTCATATTGAGCACCTTTAAAAAGAAAAGAAATTTAATTAAAATACATGAAAAAAAACATAATGTCATATAAATGCAATAAATATAATTATTATACTTCAGTTCAGTAGATTTTTTCTATATAAAATGCAGGTAAACATTTTAACTATTACATCTTGAATTTGGTAAAATTACTACATGTGTATTTCCCTAGGGATATAGTAAAAATTATTTCCTTAGGGTAATAGTACCATAATACTATTTCGTGGGGTTTTTGTATGATTGGCAGTAGGCATGGCTGGAGTATAACTGTATACAAGGTAAAGATTGAGCAGTAGGCGTGGCTTTAGTTAAGTTGTTTACCGATTCAGTAAAATAAAACAATTGTTTACTGGTTATTCGGAAAACAGTACATTTGTTTCCCCTCGGTACTTACCATTTCACTCGGCACTACGCGCCTCGTGAAATAGTAAGTACCTCGTGGAAACAAATGTACTGTTTCCCTCATGATCAGTCAACAATTGTATAATATAAGGTCTAGCTATGACCTTGAACTCTCCCACTGACAGTTAATTGTAATTTACTTGCCAGAATCCTGACCTTAAGCATTTTACTCTATATCGCTATATATCCAATACATGCACTGTACAAATTTTGTCAAAAATTTCCTTGCCAAACGAATTTTTAATGGCATTCATCCAGACAAGACAAAAGGTAATTTTATCCTGACTTTGTCTTAGAACATTGTTGCTTTGTGTTGATACTGAACCCTTTGAGTGTAATGACAGGGAAATAATAAAACCTGGTTCAACGCACCATTTCTGTTCAAATGCCTGTTACTAAGCAAATCAAGACCATTACAATCTTCAACTTATTCAGTATGTTTTTCCTTGTTTTGTATTGTCTATCTGGATGATTGAGATTTGTCATGACAGTTCAGTTATTTTGTAAATACCTTCATATATAATAGACTAAGAACATAATAAATGTAATAAATGATCACTATAAAACAGCTTTGATGTTTTAAAGATATATTTGAGAGAAAATAAAGTAAAATGACCAACCTGTGAGAGTGTTGCAGTATACTTCCGTAGCAATACACTTGTAATCTGGTCTGGGCTTTCTTGCCCTACTTTTGCTGAAACTTGCTTTAAAGAGTCCTAATTCTTGCTGCTGTTATTCCTTAAAAAAGAAAATTATTCTTAACTACTGAACTGGATGCATTTTAAAAATAGGGGTGCCATGAAGCTAATGAATTGATCACCTGGTACACTTTTAATCTAATCTGTTGTGAAGATTTTCAAAGTTGCAATCTCAAATACAAATTAAAAATCCACAGTACTTAAGGGGTCCTAACACCAACATAGCTAGGTCATTGAACGGATCCTTTGTTGACAAAGACCTGTCTTATCATTCTGCAAAACATTACCTTATGTGGCAAATTTTTGCTAAATACTATGGTAATTGAAATATTTTCAAAAGATGACCAATGTTCTATTTTTTGCAACAGTGCTTATATTTTTTGGCTAATCAAAAATCCAAATGGTTATTTTGTGCAACATCTTATGGATTCCCAATGATGCCCGGGGCACCAATAAGGCCCCAACATTAAGTGAGTTGACCTAAAAGCAATTCCAGGAAAAGCAGATTTTGACCGTTTTTTTTTTTTTATTATTGATTTGTATGTGAGAAAATTATATTTTATATCAATATTTTTATCAAGAAAAGTGAGCTATCCTAAAGCATTTATTTAGCCTTTTTGGATAAGGTTAGTACTGTGCAGTTTCAGAACAGATTTTTTGGCATCAAAAGACAAAATTTTTTGGTTATGTTTGTTGGTGTTTAATGCTGTTTCAATGGCCAGGGTCATATAAGGCGGTCAGTTTTAATGGAGGAGGAAGCCTTTTCTACCCAAGTAAACCACCAAAAGTGTGCGAGTGTTAGTTTATAACACCTTTTATCTATGCATCTGGGTTATGTAGGGCGGTCAGTTTTAATGGGGAGGAAACCGAAGTACACAGAGGAAACCACCCTCCTTGTGCAGGTAACTGACAAACCTCATTAACCACGATTTCACAGATACTCACCTTGTGTTTGAAACAGCCATTTTGTGTCTGTAATAGAAGCTTTGAACCTATTTTCAGCATCTGCGATAAATCATCCAACAAGGGGATTAAATCTGTTTGTAACTTCACTGGAACTGAAAACCCTCTCTGAAATGATAATAAAATATATTTGAGATCTATAAGTCCCTTTTCATTTTCCTTTATAATAAAACTGATAAAAAGAAAAAAGTCACACAAAACATAAACAATACTAAAAACCCATAAAACAAGACCTTAATTTGCCAAAGTAACACAAAATACAAAACAAAATCAAAACAAAAGACTGAAGTACCACAAAACTATACTAAGACCTATATGTCTCATAAAATCAGTCCAACCTTTGCTCAAAGTCACACAAAAAATACCAAAATCTTAAGGCCAAAGTCCCACAAACAACCCAAAACAGAATACCAAGATCAAAGTCCCACAAACCACCAAAAACAGAATACCAAGAAAAAAGTCCCACAAACCACCAAATACAGAATACTAAGATCAAAGTCCCACAAACCACCAAAAACAGAATACCAAGAAAAAAGTCCCACAAACCACCAAAAACAGAATACCAAGAAAAAAGTCCCACAAACCACCAAATACAGAATACTAAGATCAAAGTCCCACAAACCACCAAAAACAGATTACCAAGAAAAAAGTCCCACAAACCACCAAAAACAGATTACCAAGAAAAAAGTCCCACAAACCACCAAAAACAGATTACCAAGAAAAAAGTCCCACAAACCACCAAAAACAGAAAACCAAGATCATAGTCCCACAAACCACCAAAAATAGAATACCAAGATCATAGTCCCACAAACTACCAAAAACAAGACAAAGATAAAAAAAAGTCCCACAAACCACGAAAAGCAGAAAACCAAGATCAAAAAGTTCCACTAACAACCGACAACAATGCCAATTTAGTAAAATTCTTGTTCACCTAATTAGAAAATTGTTGTCATAAAAAATGGACTTCCAAGAATGATGACTGTAATAGAAAGTATATGAAGAACTCAGCACTTATTAAAAGAAGGTCAAAATTCTCTTTTTACATCACAGATAATGAGATTCCTCCTTTATTTAAAATTTCAGGCTTGTGAGATTTTGATTATCCAACAAGAACACATTTTTATTCCTTGTGGCCTTCAATGCTATAGATAGTAAAACTAATTAAAAGTCTCACAAATCCAAGACCAAGGTCCCATAAAATAAAAGGTCCCACATAACAAACCAAAAATCTCAAAACTTCTAAGATAGTAGTTTTTATCTTTTTTTCTAATTTTCAATTTTGACTTCTCTAGATAGTAAAAGTCAAACAAACTTAGACCAAGGTCCCATAAAAAAAAAGTCCCACAAAACAAAAATAAAATCTCAAAACTTCTAAGAATATTTTTCTAATTTTCATTTCAACTTCTATAGGCAGTAAAAGTCTCACAAACTAAGAATGAGGTCCCATAAAATAAAAGGTCCCACAAAACAAGAATAAGATCTCAAAACTTCTAAGCATATAGATTTTATCTTTTTTTCTAATTTTCATTTTTTTATTCTATAGACAGCAAAAGTCTCACAAACTAAGACTCATTAAGGTCCCATAAAATCAAATAACTCACAAAAGAAAAAGAAAATATCAAAACTTCTAAGCATATATTTTTTTTTTATCTTTTTTTCTTTTTTTCATTTTTGACTTCTATAGGCAGTAAAAGTCTCACAAAGTAAGACCTGTGGTCCCATAAAAAAACTGAGTCCTACTAAACAAAAATAAAATCTCAAAACTTGTAAGCATCTTCTTTTCTAGTTTTCATTTTTAACTTCTATAGGCAGTAAAAGTCTCACAAACTAAGACCAAGGTCCCATAAAATAAAAAGTCCCACAAAACAAAAATAAAATCTCAAAACTTCTAAGCATCTTCTTTTCTAGTTTTCATTTTTAACTTCTATAGGCAGTAAAAGTCTCACAAACTAAGACCAAGGTCCCATAAAATCGAAAGTCCCACAAAACAAAACAAAATCTCAAAACTTCTAAGCATCTTTTTTTCTAATTTTCATTTTTAACTTCTATAGGCAGCAAAAGTCTCACAAACTAAGACCAAGGTCCCATAAAATTGAAAGTCCCACAAAACAAAAATAAAATTTTAAAATATCTAAGAAATTGCCATATACATGTACATGTTGTTATCTTTTTGTTCTAATTTTCATTTTGGACTTCTATAGGCAGTAAAAGTCTCACAAAGTAAGACCTGTGGTCCCATAAAATAAAAAGTCCCACAAAACAAAAATAAAATCTCAAAACTTCTAAGCATCTTTTTTTTCTAATTTTCATTTTTAACTTCTATAGACAGTAAAAGTCTCACAAACTAAGACCAAGGTCCCATAAAACTGAAAGTCCCACAAAACAAAAATAAAATGTTAAAATATCTAAGAAATTGCCATATACATGTAGTTATCTTGTTTTCTAATTTTCATTTTGGACTTCTATAGGCAGTAAAAGTCTCACAAAGAAAGACCTGTGGTCCCATAAAATAAAAAGTCCCACAAAACAAAAATAAAATCTCAAAACTTCTAAGCATCTTTTTTTTCTAATTTTCATTTTTAACTTCTATAGGCAGTAAAAGTCTCACAAACTAAGACCAAGGTCCCATAAAACTGAAAGTCCCACAAAACAAAAATAAAATGTTAAAATATCTAAGAAATTGCCATATACATGTAGTTATCTTGTTTTCTAATTTTCATTTTTAACTTCAATAGACATGATAGATAGTAAAAGTCTCACAAACTAAGACCAAGGTCCCATAAAATCAAAGGTCCCACAAAACAAGAATATGATCCCAAAACTTCTAAGCATAATATAGCTGCTACCTAGTCATAATTATCAAACACCAAAATTGCATTAGAATTGACCTTTTTTTTAAACTACAAGTAACCCTTGCTTTTTACTGTTTAACATACCATCATTTTATTCTTAAGCATATAACAAAATGTCTTTGGTTATATTCATGCATTTTTTTTAGAAATAAAATCCCACTAACTGAAGGAAACCATTAGAATGTAAGCATTACAGCAGTAAAAACCCCTAAACATATAAGCAAACACATCAATATTACTAAAAGCAAATTCTTTTTCCATGTTTTTTTTTATTTACTTGTAAACATTTGGACAAAAGTCCCATTAAGATTAAAAATATTTTTTATCAACTTTAAAACCACATGCAATATTTCCTTTGCAATATCTTCTCCATTAAAATTCTAACTTACCTCACTTGCATGTTGATCTGCAACATCCATTAGAAATAATTCATCTGGACATAAAATGGCAGAGATTTCAAAGTGATCCAAGTTCAGCTTTCAACAAAGGAAAAAATCCGAGTGATTCGAATGGATTTCAAATAAAAATTTTATGGTCTTGTCCATGGTTTGTGGTAACTGTCCATACAGTCCATCAATAAATGTCTATCAATGCTATTCTTATGTTTGAGAGACTTCACTTGTAATAATGATCACATGATAAGGAAATATGCAAATAAGGTATTATTTCTTCATTTTTTTGTGGGACTTTTTATGAAGTCCCACAATGTAAAAAAAGTCCCATAATGTACAGGACTGAAACCGAGTTACAGCCAAAATTTCCGGACGTCGGTGTTTTTTTCCGGTGGACCTCGGAGTTTTCCGGTCAAAAACTCCGAGTTTCTACGGAGTTTTTTCTCGGAGTAATACGCGAACGTCCGAGGTAAACCCGGCAGGACTCCGAGGTACAACTCCGAAATCGCCCCAAAAACTCCGTGGTTCATTTTATTGTATTTGAAAAGGACAATTGTATACGCCTGCAATTATTTCCAATTCACATTATTACGTCTCAGATGTCTTAAAATATGATGATTTTATTTCAAGTCTTGTTTATTTTTAAGTCTTACAACTCCGAAATCGCCCCCAAAAACTCCGTGGTTCATTTTATTCTATTTGAAAAGGATAATTGTATACGCCTGCAATTATTTCCAATTCACATTATTACGTCTCAGATGTCTTAAAATATGATGATTTTATTTCAAGTCTTGTTTATTTTTTAAGTCTTACAACTCCGAAATCGCCCCAAAAACTCCGTGGTTCATTTTATTCTATTTATTTCCAATTCACATTATAACGTCTCCGATGTCTTATATTTGTATTTTTTTTATAGGCTAATAAAATATGATGATTTTTTTTTCAAGTCTTGTTTATTTTTAAGTCTTACAACTCCGAAATCGCCCCCAAAAACTCCGTGGTTCATTTTATTCTATTTGAAAAGGACAATTGTATACGCCTGCAATTATTTCCAATTCACATTATTACGTCTCAGATGTCTTAAAATATGATGATTTTATTTCAAGTCTTGTTTATTTTTTAAGTCTTACAACTCCGAAATCGCCCCAAAAACTCCGTGGTTCATTTTATTCTATTTATTTCCAATTCACATTATAACGTCTCAGATGTCTTATATTTGTATTTTTTTTATAGGCTAATAAAATATTATGATTTTATTTCAAGTCTTGTTTATTTTTTAAGTCTTAAAGAAATATATCGGATGATGGTATCTATCTTAGGACTTTTCCGTACGCAGTTCAAGCGACTGATTTTAAATTACAATATGATGAATACTTGATGGTTGAAAATGATAAATGAATAATTACGATATTTGGACGGGGTAATAAATAAATATCGGACAGCAAGTGGCCGGGGGAATTTATTTCACAACAGATTTCTCAGCAACTACTATAGCCTTTCAGTTTAGAACAATGGCTTATTTTACGCCTGCCGATCTTATACGATGTCCGACGGGAAAAGGAAATACTAGTTTACGGCCTGTTAAGCACAAGTACCTTTATGCTAAAAATTAAGATTGTTAGTATCGTAAATCAGTAGATTAATAAACTGAATGGTAACATGTTTGTCAAAAGGAGCCATGATGTTAATTGAATTCCTGAATTGCGGGTATTAGAAAACATACGCATGCATGTGCGTAAATGAATTTAAAAAATTCTAATGTCATATAAGTTGGTTCTATCCCGGGGTTCTATCAACGATTTAAGAAAACTTTTATGTGTACAGAAAATTCTTACAGAGACAATATAATCATAAAGTACATTTAAAGTTGTTCAGTAATAAGAATCATGTGTGTATATTATGTGTATTACATGTAACTCAATTATTATCTTTTCTCTTCTATCTGTTTATTTCTTACTCATGCTGCCCTTATGGGCCCTTAATTGGACAATAAAATATGGTCTATGTTCTATTAGTCATTTTGATTTGTACCTCGTGTTTCACATTTGTATATTGTGTTCCTATACTACACGCGTTTCCGCCTATACACCGACGTCCTGCTGATGTTGTCCTCCGGACTATGTCTAATAAACATAAGAGTCGCAACTTCCAATAAACAAAGGTGTTTCGACTATGTCCAATTAACAAAGGTTTCGTAACATGTATGGTTATAAAACAGTGTGATCATGTACTCGTGCAACCAAGGACTAAGTAACATAACAAGATGTATCTCACTTTTTTATTATATAATTTCAATGAAAAACGTACATCACCAGTAATAACTAGACAATCTGTGATGCATCAAATAGTCTTGGTACTTCATAATATGCTAGTGTGACAAGTCTGAGATAATTAAACTAAATTTAGTTTTAATTTTCTCAGGACAAGTGAACAATGCATGGAGGAAAATAGATAAGAGTTTGTCCTGAGAAAATTAAAACTAAAATTTAGTTTAATTATCTCAGGTTTATCATAAGACCGCTATCTACCAATTTCTCTTATTGTCCTCCTTTTGTCCTCCTTTGTTTAAAAAAAGCACACACGGTATTTTTACTGTCATCAGATTTCCCGCATTAAACATTTACGATGTATAGCCGATGTCTAGCCCATGCGTGTGTTCTTGTCTTCAGTGGCTAGTGCCGGCTGAAAGTATTAGTGTTTTGTTCCATTATTTTGCGTATAAGCAAATTATTTTTGTTATATTTTTCTAGGTATTTCTTCATGCATGTGTATCTACAAACTACTTAAAATTGTTTCCATGCATGCTATTGTGTTGCATTGAATTTTGTAAGAACAATATTTTGTGAGTGATATTGGTGTAAGGAATTGCCGATTTTAACGTGGCAAACCCGTCCCATTTGCTATTTTTTGATTTCTGCTTATCAAGTACAGAATAACGACAGGGTAAGAGTATAATCGTGTAAAACGTTATCCCATGCAATTTATTAAGTACCCTGATGATTTAAATACTGAATTCCATGCACGTGCATCTATGATTTAGAAAAGGGGAGGGGGCCGCCTAAATTTGTCTAATGAAGACGAAAAGGGGAATGGGGGTTCCCGATGTTTTGCATTAAATCTGCTCGAAAATTAGAAAATTCTAATTAAGGATGGGGGATTCCAATACCGGCACCATGCATGATAGTCTTGATCTGCTTCTGCAAAAAGTAGTAAACGGACTTTTGGAAAGGCAACAGTTATGTAATTTTCAATGTTGAAATGTTGGACGGGTTGTCTTTTTCCAATTTCTAAAGAGATGCGGAATAAGTATATACGCGTGAACACGACTAGACAAATAGATATCGGAATAGAAAATCCTGATGGAAAACAGTCGCTCAGTGCCTAAAAAGTCATAACCATAAAACGCGCGTTGGGCGTAGCAAAATTTAAGTGTAATTTGATTACGTCAATGCACGATGTGGGTAAGTGCATGAGTGACGGTTTGCTGGTGGTTTATGCTCCATGCAGCGACGGTCACACTTGATTTCAATTGAGATAACGCTGTCAACGCAGATATTACATAGTAACCTGCTCTGCTATTGAAACTTTTTGTTGCAGATGAAATTGCACTGGCCTGCCCGGCCTGTTAAGTTTTTTTTTCTATTCCATACACCAGTGATTGTGGATCCATGCAGCTATTAAAATACCCCGCTTAAAAAATGGGGGGCGGGTTTATATTGTAATATAGCGTCTGTCCGTCTGTGTGTCTATGCGTTACACATCTAGGTACCTAACCCTGGTCTGTTACTTCCCCTTACCCCCCTCATTCATTCACAAGAACCTTTACGCAATCTTTGTTGTATATTGTATACTTGCACCTACCATTTTAGAATCTGATCGTTGGAAGCTTTGTAAAAATCCCTGCATGCATTTTTCAATCAGACTTGCATTTATAGAAAATATGGGCCAAAAATGCCAAAAGCGCAAAAACGCCTATTATATAAGTTTGTGTGGACAAATAGTTTATATGCAAGATCTGGACTTTTAGTATGCCACGCCGAATAACACAATTTTTTGGTAGGTTGGGGATGAACTGGCTAAAAAACAATTACATTTACAGGAATTTCCCTTTTATTGGTTTCAATATATAAAAATATAAGATATGCATCGATTCAAAGTCCACAGAAGGCATGTGTCATGAAATGCTAGTGTCCAAAGCTATTGACTATTCGCTTTGGACCTCCGACGTACAGGTTTCAACAAGTTACGATTGTATCGTACCGGGGTGGTGTTCTCGAAGCATTCCTATCTTTAGGGCCCTTCCCAAGTCTGTCTTTAGAAGCTTCCTAAACTTAAGTCATGTTCTCGAAGGTCTCTCAATTTGGGATACTCCGTAATTTTTCTCCTAACTTTAGGACACCTAGGTAGGTGACTTAAGACGTTCCAACCGTATTCCAATGCTATATTTAGTTTAAATAATTAATTTCTGATAACGAATTTAGCTGAAATTATGTTGTACATATGCAAGAAACACCAATATGTTGGCAGGAATAGATTTTGGAGGATTTATATTATTGAAAAAATAAATATATGAGAAACGTTAGAAGTATACGGCGTAAATTATGATAATATATAAGTATTATTTCTTCATGTATTAATTTGTTATTTTTTCTTCATATGTTCATTTTTTATTGCTAGATAAAAACAAACACAAGAAATCATCGATTATTAATTGAACTTTATTCATGTAGTCATGTTTTCATCTGCCGTTTAAATAGAATAAAATATAGATAGGAGTGCCTAAGTTAAGAAGTTACTGAGAATGCGTCGAGAACACCCCTAAGTATTTCTTTAGTCATTCCTAACTATTTGCCTAAGTACCCTTCTTATAGCCTTTCTTAGGACAGCTTCGAGAACACCACCCCCGGTATATATCTTTGTATATATACCCCATCTACTACGTACGTCCCAAGATTTGATTGAAACACTCCGACACATACAAGTGTAACATGGGGACATACAACAAAAAAACATATATTACAAAATGACAGAATGAGCTAGTCAGACAGTATATAAAGTTAAAATAACGAATTCAGTTTATGTACAAACGATGCTATGTTGTTTAGAAGTTTGACATTACAGAGAGATAACATGCCACTCATCTTATTTTTATTTGGATTCATGCAATAGTACCTTGGTATATGTAAAAAAAAAACAACAAAAAACTGACAACGTTCGTCCCAAAATGTTGCGATATGGGGCATTATGTCTTTTTATCATATCCTTCTTTTAATCTTTTTTGGGGCGGAGTATTATTTGTGAGCTATGACTTACAATTTTCGGGGCATAATAATTTAATACAATATGATTTTACATGTATAATTGGGTCAAGAAAAAACTAAAATATATATATATATAGTCTGTTCAGAGTCATACCAGTATTATATTAAATTAACAATATACATGTACTTTACTGATCGGCGGTTCCTGACCAGTTATGCCGAAAATCTACGTGAGAATAACAGAATGTTCGGAGGAAAGCCCATTAAGCGACTGGGAAGTGTGCCACAGGCAACCCTGCATAAAGGGTTCCTTCCCCCGGGTCAGTATACACCCCCCCCGATGGATTAGCCACTGAAGCTATAACCCAGTGACAGTCTAATTTTTATACGACCGCAAAAATTTGCGGACGTATTTTTAAAAATGGTATGATGCTGTCGTCGTCGTTGTCGTTGTCCCGATCTTTAGTGTCCCACAATTACATTATAGTTCTAGTTGTACTTCGGTATCTCGAGATCGAGGTGGATGCATAGATATACATGTATATAATTCATTGTAATACAGGTATTAGTGTAAGATGTATTTTTACGATGCCAAACCATTTCACTGAGTAATTTGGTATTATAGTAAACGAAGCGCTCACTCGGAAACTCTTGTAAAAATCTATTGTCTCGACCTTATTAGTTTTATTTTCTCTAAGTTCGATTACTTGTCTTATATTGATAATATTATTTTTTTTACATTAATACAATAATTAATAAGTCAGTATCGATGAAATAATTAATTAACTTTCGGCCGGGTTTATAATTCCTCGGTATTTCAAAATAAAAATATCAGGTTTGAATACTAATATTCTAATTAACAAAACTGCTACACGATACATCACCAATTCAATAAACAACACATCACGCTCTGATGGAGTCATCCCTAATTGTACCCCATAGCAAACGGCGGCCAGGTGTATTGATTTTCTACCTGTGTGAATTGTGTGCTAGCCGGAAGAAGTTTATCTGCAAATCAAGTACACAAAGCTTTCAACGGTTTTAACAAAAAGTAGCTCAGTTTATTTAATGATATGTTTTTGTGGTAAGGTTAGTACTTATCGGGAATTATGAATGACGGGGAGCCACTGTCTGTACACACTCTAAAAGTACACGTTTCAAAATGCATGATGTAAAAAAAATCGAAGGACCCAAAAGCGTAGCAACATATATCTGGGTTTGGAGTTTTAAATGATTCTTCATCCAGATCCTGTGATGCATACTCGTACAGTTAGCGTCATCACAGGAGGGGATCCGATCCGTGTGTTCTCTAAATATTTAAAGGTACCGAGTTGTGAGGCTCGTATAATATTCATATACCCCCCCCCCCCCCCCCCCCCCGACAAAGGACATCTATTCATAATGCAAAATCATTGTGTGACATAGTCCATGTATAATAACATGCAGATACTCTGTAATTTACACAATTAATACGAAGAAAACATTCACAGATACATTCTCGGCGCTTCAATGTTTTTACTTTGGTATATAAATGCATTCTATTTATACAAATAAACATTAGCTCATCAGATACGGATTTTCGAATCGCACATACATTTTTTTTACTCGAAAGGAGATTGCCATTTACTGGCATGACTGGTGGCAAAAATAAATTAGATGCCCGAATAACAGAAACAATCACAGGACAAATTGAAAGAGAAAAATAAGTAAACAAAAATAGAATTTTATTAATCATTTTAGAAAATACTCTCACAGACTCTAAGACTATGGCGTATCCTGAAATTTTCAAACGGGCCTGAGGGCGCGCACCCGTTCTAAATCCGCCTTTGAGACTGCACATTCCAGAAAGTTTAAGGATGGATTGTATTTAGTTGTGAATTTACCACAATTTTTTTTTAGAAAGACGGTACTACACAATTTTAACAAAAGTTTTAAATTACACGTTAATGAATATTTTTATTATTGAAATACAGATTTCCGTTTCACTCATTCTTGGTGTATTTTTATCGTTCATGTCCTAAAAATTTACCAGCGCATGGCAGTTGTTCACGAACTTGTGAATTGAAATATCACGGAGAAGTGAAACCCATGGAAAAGCATGATGAGAAGTTGGTTTACATTACATTTGTGACAATTACACCTTACATTGTATGCAGCGTATCGTCTTTCCATATCATCAGTGTTGCATATAACCTCAAAAAAGTAAATTATCTGTCTTCTTCCTAATGAAAGCTACCCCCCTTTTTTAGCACCACGCTTGGCATAATTATTGCGAACACATGCGGTGTTATGTTGTCCATAGTGCCTATTCTGGTGATAATAAAAATCAAATAAACTTATCTGAACTTAACTTATATCTGAAAAATTGTGAACTTAATTACACTATAAGTAATTTTATGGAAGACTTCATGTGGGCCCATAGATATATATCACAACTGTTATCATTAACACTGACAAACTGAGGAAGTTTAAAAATTGTACTTGTATGTAGTTGTCAAAAAAAAGACAAAATGTGGATATGATAGGCAGCAGTCTAATCGTAGTCCCTTGTCTACTTACCAAATTTGACACACCATATTTACCGTAAGCAACGCGAAGGATGAGCAGCAACAAAAGTAAATGCTTTATATCCTTCCGGGTCACATTGGTTACTCTGCTTTTAGTTGATTTTTGTGTTGTTTTTCTTTCATTTGTATCTAAGAAATGTCACTCTGAATTTTTTTCTATATATATTTTTTTATCCCCTTTTTCTCTCGACGCCGTGAAAAACTATATTCTACATCTATATATTCTACATCGTAAAATTTAGTGGCAGTTCAGTATCAATAAGTTAACAATCATGTCCTATGTTTATTTTGTTTATTGTAGAAATCAATCATCAATATTTATACAATAAACAATGTGAGATCGGTTCTTAATATACAGGTGCGATAAACGAAATTCGAAAATGTCCCAGGTGTATATTTGAAATGGTTTGTGCGTGTGTGTGTCTGTTCATATTTTCTGATTTTATATAGTTATTTAATCTGATGCGATAGTCAAGCTAAACAGATTATTTTGTATACTGAGGTATGTGTTCGGATTCTCTGTTGAAACATGCATGGTGTAATTGTTTAAGGGTGAACACTTTGAATATAAATCGGAGTTAACTGTGATTTTTCACTGATGACTAATTTTGGAAAATTCCTTTTCTTAAACAGTAACATTCATATTTCAGGAAAATTTCATATTTTCAGATATAACAGAATTTGATGAATACGTCTTAGGCCTTCGAAGTCTCGTTTAGAATTTTATATATTATTATTATAACGGCACTTAAAAAAATCCATTTTGGGTGACCGAGCCTGTTAGTATTTAACGACTTATAGCTAGTCCTGGGACCTGATTCGTCCACATCAAATCTATTCGTAGTTCGTCGCAAAATGCATGAAAGAAAAAGGATGCGTGCGAGAGAATTTGTTCATATGCTTCTGTTTACACAATTGGCGTTTTGGTGCGCGCGTTCAGATTTTTATTAGAGCAAGAAATTTTACATGTATTTTAAACATGAACATATCCAAAAGACATAACCCACATAACTATGATGTTGGTGAGTAGGGTACTAATGCATGATGATCTCTGATTTGCTCATATCCTGACACATGCCTGATGTGTATATGTATATAAATTGTCACGATAAAACCATAATTCCTTCATGGTAAAGTAACTTCGACCTGTAGGTACCCAATGTATGGAAGGTGCGCTGCGTAAAAACGATTGAGAAGTACACCCGCTAATATTGATTAGTGCTTTTATGGTGACTTGTGGGTAAATCAGACGAATAAGACACCCGAAATCGGGAATTTACATCTAAAATGCCAGAAATATGCCTAATAGTAATGTTTTTTAACTGGAAACTATTATTAAGGCATATATGTTACTAATGACTTATAATTGACTTTAATTTAGTTCTTAAAAATACAAATTAAATACTTTTATACATAAATATTCCGAAAATCACGTATATGAAACATCATAAGTATTTAAAACATTATTTGTTATCCTAAAGATAGGCTACCTAAATAACAATATATTGAAAGGTGGAGAGTCGTTTTATTGTGCCCTTTAATGATAAAACACGACATCGGTGCACAAGTTGTGAAGTGCATATGCGAAAGTTTTTTAGTACATCCGCACAAGTTGAATTGTACATCTTTTAACGATTGGCTTAAGTTGAGATGTGCAAATGCGACAGTTGAGATGTACAACTGCTTTAGTTGAGAAGTACAACGAAGAGTTGAAAGTACCAATAGATAGATATTATTTTTTGCTTTACCTCGTTACGATTAAAGTCACATTTGTGGATTTTCAATTTCTCACGGTTCAGTTTTGTAAGTGTGTTTTGTTTTCTGTTATCCGATTATGTATGCTAGATTCGTCTTTGATCTTTCTGAGTTACCCATTTTCACATCTGCAAATGCGACTTTTTGTTTTAATAATAATATTTCCAGACGAAATCGAAATGAAATAGTCAATTTTCAAAAAAAAAAACTGTCCAGAAATCATTAGCTTTTTCGTGTTTGGACGATATGGTTTGATCATTGATCAAATAAAAGGGAGTCGGCGGTAAAGCTGTTAACATGTCGGGCTACTAGCACTGAGTCTCGTGGTTCCATCCTCGTCTGAGGTGAACATTTCATGAACCAATTTTCCGACACTTTCAACACCATTTGTGATAGTGGTTTCGAGGAACGATGCCCAGTCCTTCAAAATGGGCAAAAAGATGTCCTTTTTAATATGGTGAGAGGAATACCTTATGCTCGCTTTAAAAGTTCTTTAAAACTTAAAAGTCCTCTCTTGTTTGTTCCGTGCTTGTTTTGTTATGTAATGACCGATTTTGCCTTCGCTCTTCTTGACTTTTGGCTTCGGACTGCCCGATTGGTGTCTCTTGTCTTCTTGTATAGTTCGATAAGAGGAGGCTCAATTGTGCCGCTACAACGTTAACGCTCGCAAACTGCAAGACAAAATTTTGTAGCAATATATACGTTTTCAAGTTACATGTATTTGTAAAATATAGTGATTTTTATGGTCCCAAAAATGCGAAAATTGTCATTTTATGCCATGTCGGGCACTAGGTTTTACTTATGCTCGTACGTCCGTACGTATATGTATAATTCCGCAAAGCGTTTCTAAGAAACCGTAAATGGAAATGAGTTGGTACTTGGTAGGAAGGTTCAGTATGACAAACAATGCATCCTAAGCCATAAGCGACTCTCAGATCTGTAGGACTTTCAATTTTAATTTGGGGCCAACGGGGGCATCCGCGTCCCATGGACACATTCTTTCTTTACCTTTTTTTTTTATCTAAAATCGTTTCATTTTCAACAAAATTTCGAATTCATATATTTTAAGATGGAGCGTGACACTGGTCATGTGACCGCGAAAAGCAAAAAGTGCAACAATATGTGCAAATGTCATTAAATATGAATAAAATTTAGGCTAAACAGTTTTTTATATTAAAAGTTTAGGATTACTTTTCAATTATTATCAAACTCCTCAATCAAACGTATATACATGTAAATACATTTTTTTTTATTTTTCAAGGGAAATAATTCATACAAAAACTGGCAAAAATTTCAAAGGATTATAATGTTGGCAAAATTTTAAGCAAGTGACCCACTTTTTATAGTATTAATTCAGAGCATGTTGAAAAAAATTCATATTGATAGAATTTTTCTTGAGAACATATTTTATGCAAATATTTTGACCGCTCTTGTATAAATTAGGCACACTTTGAACCCTGATACTGGGAAAACAAGGTAAGTGACCTTGCTACGCCTGACACGCGTTTCCTTTATTCATAACTTCGCAAAATATCTGTTTTCAATCGCTTTGTATGCAAAGTTCTCGCAGCGCTCTGTATTGTCGGGTCGGGAAATATTGAGTATGGATATGACCCTTTTAAAGAATACATCCTTAAGCCAATTTCTTGTCTAAGGTGATTGCCGATTTTTATTTAAATTTAGTATTTTTCGTGTTCAAATGTGTATAAACAAAGTACACTGTTGCACTGATACACTTTAGCTTATGTACTATTCAACATGTGCTTGTGTACTATTCAACTATTGCACTCTCAAACAAGAGGCTCCCAGGAGCCTGAATCGCTCACCTGGTCTTGATGTTGACCCTTTACTTTTGTAGAGCTAAATGAGCTGAACATTTAAACAAGCAACAGCTTTTCTCTACCTGCAATAGTTTTCATTCTATAGGCCAAAACACCATTTTTCACCTATAAGGGGCCATAACCCCTATAAGGAGTCATCTGACAACTTCGACCCTATGGAGAATTTTGTAGAGCTAAATGAGCTGAACATTTAAGCAAGCAACAGCTAATCTCTATCTGCAATAGTTTTCATTCTGTAGGCCAAAAACATGAAAAATCGCTTTTTTCAAGGGCCGTAACCCCTATAAGGGGTCATCTGACAACTTCGACCCTATGGAGAATTTTGTAGAGCTAAATGAGCTGAACATTTAAGCAAGCAACAGCTAATCTCTATCTGCAATAATTTTCATTCTGTAGGACAAAAACATGAAAAATCGCTATTTTTCAGGGGCCGTAACCCCTATAAGGAATAATCTGACAAGTTCGACCCTATGGAGAATTTTGTAAAGCTAAATGAACTGAACATTTAAGCAAGCAACAGCTAATCTCTATCTGCAATAGTTTTCATTCTGTAGGCCAAAAACATGAAAAATTGCTATTTTTCAGGGGCCGTAACCCCTGTAAGGGGTCATCTGACAACTTCGACCCTATGGAGAATTTTGTAGAGCTAAATGAGCTGAACATTTAAGCAAGCAACAGCTAATCTCTATCTGCAATAGTTTTCATTCTGTAGGACAAAAACATGAAAAATCTTTATTTTTCAGGGGCCGTAACCCCTATAAGGGGTCATCTGACAACTTCGACCCTATGGAGAATTTTGAAGAGCTAACTGAGCTCAACATTTAAGCAAGCAACAGCTAATCTCTATCTGAAATAGTTTTCATTCTGTAGGCCAAAAACATGAAAAATTGCTATTTTTCAGGGGCCGTAACCCCTGTAAGGGGTCATCTGACAACTTCGACCCTATGGAGAATTTTGTAGAGCTAAATGAGCTGAACATTTAAGCAAGCAACAGCTAATCTCTATCTGCAATAGTTTTCATTCTGTAGGACAAAAACATGAAAAATCTTTATTTTTCAGGGGCCGTAACCCCTATAAGGGGTCATCTGACAACTTTGACCCTATGGAGAATTTTGAAGAGCTAACTGAGCTCAACATTTAAGCAAGCAACAGCTAATCTCTATCTGAAATAGTTTTCATTCTGTAGGCCAAAAACATGAAAAATGGCTATTTTTCACCTTTAAAGGGCCGTAACCCCTGTAAGGGGTCATCTGACAACTTCGACCCTATAGAGACTTTTGTAGACTTAAATGAGCTGAACATTTAAGCAAGCAACAGCTAATCTCTATCTGCAATAGTTTTCATTCTGTAGGCCAAAAACATGAAAAAATGCTATTTTTCACCTTTAAGGGGCCGTAACCCCTATAAGGGGTCATCTGACAACTTTGACCAAATGGAGACTTTTGTAGAGCTTTTGATGCTGAATCAGTAGCGTGCCTCAGATTTTCTGTATCTCTTATACTTTTTGATTTATAAGCCAAAAACAGTAGTCTGACCCCCCTAGTCTATTTTTAGTAACGGCGGCCATGTTTTTTATTGGATCAAAAATCAAAACACAAGTTTGGTGCAGGACACCCTAAGGATCATTCATACCAAGTTTCATTAAATTCTGTTTGGTAGTTTCAGAGGAGAAGATTTTTGAAAAATTGTTAACAGACGACGACGACGACGACGACGACAGACGACGACGACGACAGACGACGACGGACGCCAAGTGATGGTAATAGCTCACATGGACCTTCGGTCCAGGTGAGCTAAAAAGTTGTACTTCACAACTATAACATGAAATATTTTACTTGCTTTGAAAGATAGATTTGTAGTATTACTTAATACCTTTATTTCATCTATTTTATTATATGTTTATTGAGGAAATTGATTAAAGTATACAATATGTACATGTTTTATTTTGTTTGTTAGCCAATTTTCATGCATTGGCTACTTTATTTAAAAAAATGAACAAAACGTTCGACTTTTTTATTCTTACTTGACGGCCATTGATTTTAGTTAAAAACGAATGTCATTTCATAGGACAATGTAAAGTATAGTAGCAAAAGCGCCAATTAAATTCAAAGGAATGACTGCTTACAAGTCTTTTTTATGGAAAAAGCCAAAAAATATGCAGACGGTTTTCTAGGTTGCACAAGTCAACTATGACGTATGTACTTCTAAATCGTTTTTACACAGCGCACCTTCCATACATTGGTACCCCCTGGTGGAACAGGCGGACGAGAGAATCACAACACTATATAAAGATCTTAAAAAAAAAAGAAATTGTACCTTTATTTACATACGGTACTTCTTACATGATTCATGAAAAGCACATCGATTTTACGCATTTTAAAGTTACATATTTTAAGTAAAAATGTTACATTTTAAGTTACATTTTCATGGGAAAAAACTAATTAAAACAGTGGTGTTAAAAAAGACATTGTTAACGTAACAGGGTTTAGACGCGAGAGGCATGGGAGACGGGGCGGTAAAAAACTACCAAGCGGCTAATCGAACCCAAAATCGGACAAACTAGCTAGGAATTAATTTGGCGTGGCAACATATAGGGACTGAAAATGAAGAGTGACAGTAAATTTTGAATACCAGCGGTAAAGATAAGAGTTGATTGGGATGAAAATATAGCCTATTTGTCGCACTTCTTATTGGTGGTTATTGCTCTCTCCACACAGGTCAGAGGCAAAGCTTTCCTGTTATAGATACCTCGCTAAAGAGGACAACCCTATTTGGCTATTTAGCTATCAGTATATGGTATGTCTTTGACTATCCGCCTTGTGGGCTGAGCTTTAACCCGAAGTTTGTCTTAGGGTTTTGTTTGTCTTCATCTAGCGGATTTGAAACACTGGATTGAGAATTGCAGCTCGACGGATGTGAATGCTATAGCAAGCAGGAACTGCTTTACCGAGATCATTCCCGTTAAGAGTTGATTTCTCTTCGGTTAATTTTGTTTGTGTTTTTTGTTTTTGTTTCATCGTGCTGTTCGTTCGTGTTTACTATTTTTTTTTCAATATTATATATCCATACGTATGTGCAAGTCAAAAATTGTAGTTAAAAAGGTCCGTCGTAAATAAGACTCGAGTCAACCCAGTCCTTCTAGCGAACAAACATTTGATTCCTTCACGTCATTTACAGCATGCATATTATTAAGAAAGACAATGGAAAAGTATACTTGGCCAACAGTAACTTATAAGACAAGTTACGAAAAATATTCGAAAAAGGAAGCCGTCAAATTAAGCAACGAGGATATCTATTATTTGCAACTTACGCAGAGAGAAACCTGAATAGGTGTAATAATTAAACAACAGAGGACAGTCGTACAATTTGATGTCGGTATAATCCACTATTCGGATTTCGGGCATAATCCCGCTTAAGGATTGTTTGTTCAATCGCCGTTTACAAGTCTTTGTCAATTATATATAGGAAGACGTCAGTCATTCGTAATTAAGGTTTTGCCGTTCTGCACTTGCCGATTAACTGAGCTGCAAACAATAATTTTAAAACAAGTTATCAGTATAGTCGGGTACGTATTTTTGTTCTATTCTAGTACCCTCTTTTTTCAAAATCATTTCAATGTCTCTTTAATCTCCCGCCGCGTTTTATCCAGTGTGCAGTCCAAAATTAACTCCGTGTCAGTGAGGTGTCGGTCTGGTCTGACGACCTTCCGCTCCCTTGAAAGTTTTCTGTCGTATTCATGCAGTTGATTGTCATGTCATGCTATGCACGATGACCTTGTTGTAATTACGATTTTTTTTTCAGAATTTTTAGAAAGAAACAGTTCATAAAGTATGTCTTAGACAATAATTAAATAAATAAATCGATATGATTTTCTCAGCATATGTCAAGTGCTTAAATCTCCTTTAGGTTTAACAAGAATCATAACGAAACAACGGGAAAATAACAAATTTGCGGATATCCCAATTTGCCATACAAGAATATACTACAAAATGCCGACATAGTCACGGAAACACGATTGTTAATATTTAGTTATTTGTCGACGGTTTCTTTTCCACGGAACAATAAACTCCGATAATTTTGGCGGCCGAACTCCGCGGACCGGAAAACTCCGAGGTTATTGTGAATAATCGGAGTTTTTTCTCGGATCTTCCGCGATTTTTCCGAGGTAAATCCCGGAAAAAAATCGTCAGTTTCCGGGTAACTCGGAGTTTCCCGGACCTCCGACGTCCGCAATTCCTGGCTGTAACTCGGTTTCAGTCCTGTATGAAATGTACAGACGGACAAGGGTAAAACTATATGTCCGATCCACATACGTGGTCGGGCCATAAAAATAACTAATCCATACTGATACTGCTGGTTATATTAGGCGAGCGGCAGAAAGGGTCTTGAAAAAAATTTAAATTACCCAAAAACCTCATGGGATATTTTCAACTATATTGATAGTTTAATATTTCAGCTTTAATAATATCGATGTTTGCCATTTGGAATCTGGTCAGAACATGGAAAAATTAAAGGTCCAACGTCACTACCCAAAATCTAAAAGTTTGAGTCTGCAAACATTAAGGCAACTAAAATGTAACAAAATGTGGTTAAAAGTTAGAAAATAAAGACTAAATATTACTTGCATATATAAGTGAATATAAATCATTCACTTTTGGTCTCCTTGAAGAAATTTATTATGTCAATTTTTCTATTTTTAGAAAAGGGTCAAATTATTTAGATTTTTGTGTATAAAAGTTTGAATTGCGAAAAAAAGAATTCACATTTTCACTCACTTTTTTCCTCTATTTGTAAAACATTATCTTATCTTTCGTTTGTAACAAAAATAAATGGTTCAAATGTCTTCATTGACTCAAAAACACCACATTTGTGGATTATACCAGAATATTAGGTTTTTAATAAAAAGTGTACTGAGTTACCATTAACCTGTTTAAAACGGAATAGGAATCAAAAACCAACAACAATATCTTAAATCCAACTAGTTAAGTAGAGAACAATAACTTTGCACAGAAAAAAGAAAGAAAATCATCGAAAAACTAACTAAAAAGCACATAAGAGTTAAGTGGCGAATAGAGGTTTTAAAAACTTTTAAGTTTTATAACTTAATAACAAACCTTTGGCGATATTTTGGACTTAATAGAGAGATAAGAGTTTTGGCTTTCAGAACATATTAGTTTGACGCCTCTAAAATGGTAAGAACATTGTGAAATTTGAGCTCAAAGATTAGACATTTTTAAGCGTGAAGTCATAAGTTCAAAAGACGACCAAATCATTGTACAATGACGGCTCCAGCAGGTGGGGTGTTCCGAGAGCCCCTTAATATCGCTTAGTGACAAAATGTTTAAAAAAATCTTATAGCTTTCAGGCAAAACTGTCATGAACATCTTCAACAACAATGCTTTATGTAGAGCCCTCCCCCTTTTTTCGAAAATTTCTTGATTTGCTCCTGGATGCTTACGTGCACAGTTTATACTTTTAGTTTCAAATAGATAGTCCAGTAACATAATTTCAAATATTTTCGCCAAAATATACCGCATTAATTTATTGTTTTTCTGCAATCGAATTTTTATTCAGTTCAACATATCAAACACACCTCATAAGTCAAGTACACCTTTCACAAATTTTTAAAACTTTGCTTTTATCAAACATCGCAGGCTAAAAATAAAAGCAAAGACCAAATAATAAATTTCTTGTGTTCACACAAACCCAAAACTAGCACATATTCTTCATAATTACACCAAAAAATGAAAATTCTTACAATTACTTATCAATCAGATTATAGTTAAAATGTAAATACGGGACACTCCGACAGTTTTCCTAGTCATCTGCAGTCAATTTTCTCAAAATCTGACATATTCAATTAAGTATAACTTGATTATCATTCGTCAGAAGTATGCAGTTATAACTAAAAAGTAGCCTTACAACATTTTCTTGATCTAAGTACACAATTGGTTTGATTTAAATGACAATTAATGTTGCAAAAGTTAAAATTAACGTGTATTTTTGCTCCTTTTATTCGTGATTTTAAATTCGATAAAAATTGTAGAAAACTATTATTGTTTTTTGAAAATTTCAATTGCAAACAAAGAATTGAGCAAAATATTTCATGATGTGATTTTAAAAAATTTTTCGTGTGTGTTTTTTTAGGTAAATTTTTTTTTTTTAAATCAAGCCGTTAAAGATTTTCATAGGGTACATGTACAAAACAACATTTTTTGATATCTTCTGACCATATTCGACTTGTCAAACATATATATCCATAAAATAGAATAATCAACCTTTTATTTGAGTTCAAAAAATCTCATGAGGTTTTGGGGTAATTTAAACTTTTTAATTAGACGACTTTTTCGATATCCGCCGCTCGCCTATATCTAACTTACCTAGAAGCTGCAAAGAAACTGGTAACTTGATATCCAAAGCTAGCATAGTATGCATGCTCCATGATGGCCATTAACTGTATAGAGTTATAACCTAAAAAATACCATCAAATTCATACAATTAGCAGACAAAATCACAATGCTCAACTTTATCATAAAGCTCCTCTTATGGCTATTCGTTTGTACCTCAGACTTGGCAAAATTTGTCAGTCCTACTGACATGTCTGGTGATTTTCATCATCAGTCAGACAAATATCAGTCTTGTTCTGGACCAGATATCTGTCACAATTTTGGGTCATCAAGAATCTAATCATTATTTCAAATAAGAAGTTTAATTAGTTATGACATATTGATGAAACAGTCTACAAAGTTTGTTGCAGTAAGCAAATAATCAGAAATAGTGAAAAGCTGTGCAACTTGAGGAGTTGCAATCTGGAAAAACCAGTCAGATTTCCTGAATTTTACGATAAAAAATTCTAACAAAATTCTGGTCTCAGATGGTGCTTTGGTTGGACCAACAACTCAAATTATGTTGTCTGACCATAAATCTGAGCTTCTCCAAAGTAAATTGGCCAGGGCAGGTCTTGACACCTTGCACGTAGCAGGTAATTTTAGTGAGAATTTAATTTTCACTTTATACATGTTATATGTAAGGTCTAAGAGAAAAAAGAAAACTGACTAAATCTGGATTGAAGATACATGACCTTTGAAACATTTTAAAAATGCATTAAAAAGCTGTGTCTGCTTTAACTAAATTCTCTAGTTTTTCATGTAAAATGTGAATTTTGGCATGAATGAAAAACTATCTGCTTAAAAGGGAGATTTGGCACCATAAAATCTGGTTCAACACACCATTTCTTTGGAAATGCCTGTACAAAGTCAGGACCATTGCAATCTTCAATTTCTCTGGTATGCATTTTCCTTGTTTTGACTTTTATTCTTGAATATATGGGATTGATTATCCCAGTTTGGTAGTTTCGTTGTTTCCTTGATCATGGTATTCTGTTAGTGTAATAAGATAAGTTTCTTTTTTCTGGAAAAATTACTGGTATTCTATATTAAATCTTGTTTTTACAGATTTTTGGAAAATTTAAAATGAGATTTGTTTTTTGTCCTTTATGCCTTAATACTCCATTTTTTCAGTGTGTGATCTTTCGAAACTTGCAAGTATGATACCTACCTAAGTTATGCACTCTTGGTAAGATGTCTCTGGTGAATTCTTTGTATGACGCTACTTTCCCTTCATGGGACGAAATACCAACATGAGATTCATAAATTCTTAAACCTTTAGGTTTTTGAGGTCTACCATGCTTAAACTGATATGTCTGAAATAAAAAAAAACCTATGCAGTAAACTTATTTTTTAGTTTATAGCTACAAGACAATGACAAACATTACATTTTTATAAATAGTTTATATTAATACACAACAGTCAACAACTTTTTTTGTCATGCCCTGAACAAGGAATTCTATGAGGTATGATGAAAAATATCTAAGCCCAATTTTTCCCTTAGATGATAACCAAGAGCAATGAAATTTGTTCATGCACATCCATATATTACACACTGTCATAAGGTAAAGTTGCATCAAATCCACTATCAAGCCATTTTATAGGAGATGTACTTAAAAGATATATATTGGAAGAACAATTATCTCCCCTGATTGATACATGTATCTGAGAACAACCAAAAAATTCTTGCACATCTTCATTCCATGTACATCCTCAGGGCTCACGCTACCGGGCGAAGTGGGCGAAGAAGTCGCCCTAGGGCTGCCGACTTCGCCCTGACTCTCCATCAAAAGCGAAGTCAAGTCGCCCTACGATCTCGCATAAGTCGCCCGAGCAATCCTCTATATTTTTCCTATTTCCTATGTTAAAATTGCCACTTCCACAGATTCCTTGATTACCTTAATGTTTATTTAAGGGATTAGCTTGGATAATTAACAAAATAGGTCATAAACTTGTCAAAATTAGCCCCCAAGCTGTGCCAGTACAAGGTGTGAAAATCGGAACTTCAAAGGGTTTTGCCGTCGGCAATCAATTTTCTGTTAACTACTTAATCCCATTGAAAATCCCTGTGGAAATTATTAGATATTGTACTATTCCATCAGTTTAGACTATGACTATTTTAATTTTGGAAAAGACTGTTTATTTAACAATGTTTAAAGACAAGGAAAAAATGAAATGAGATCGATATTTTTGTCAATTTGTGAATGAATGAGTAAAGTTTAAAATTATCTCCCTTTAAAAAAATATTTTATTGTAAATTTACGACATACAACCATTTTACCCACATTTTTCATCAAATTTATTGTTGAAATCTAAAAAAAGTTTATATTATGTTTGCTTAATTTTGCATTCCAAAGAAAAATGTTTATTTTTGAAACTTTTCTTTTAAAACCATACTTCGTTATTTAGATGATTCATCCATAAACCATTGAGAAAAAATTCTGGAATGTCAGATTTGTTAATTTCTGTTCTCATCTTGGGACATTTCTAGTACAAGATGATGACAGAGGACTATGCTATGCATCTTAGAAGGGCAAAGTAGGTCCTCATGATAATTAATCCATTATGAATACAAATCCCAATCAATACCAATTAGGGTCCCTCATAAGTAAATAATACATTTTGTTTAAACATCTTAAATAGAAACCTGTCAGAAAACAAGACAAATATTGAATATAAACCTCGGGACTCTCTGTGCTATTGCAAGAAAATGGTTCTTGGTCATCAGCATGCCGAAATATCATAAGAAAATATCAGTTACAAATGATAAAACCACAAGTTTTCTTAAAATGAACTAGAGAATATATAGTGTATAACAAAATGCTACATATACTATTATAGTATTATATCATAAATACATACACCCGGTGTATTTATAAAATTTAATTCCCACTTCTCCCTGCTATAACTTCACTTCTCCCTGTCCCTCCCCACTTCTCCCTGATACCAATCTGAAAGAGAAGTCACTTCTCCCTATTTTGCTTAAGTAGCTTGAGCCCTGCATCCTTCATATAGTTTCATCAAGATCCATCAAATGATAAGCAGGAGGTTCACATACAAGATATGGGGTCAGACCTATATACCTCCCCCTCCCCAATAAAAATGTCTGGCAGGAAATTAAATGAATTTTGAGTTCTTATAATTATAAAACCTTAGCTGACTTAAAGATTTTTTTTAAGGTATCTATAAGTTTTAAATTCTAACATTTCTCAATTTATCTAGAAGACAGTAATAAAGTTTTTGTTGGTTTGGTCTCAAATTCTTCAAAGTTTAAATAATTCATTTGTTAACAAACAATAGTTTCTCTGGTCTAATTTCCAAGGTGTCCAAATTTCTCAACATGACTTTGTGCAATCTCTTATTTAAATTGTGTATTGTTCTGATGAAAGTAATCGATCCAATAAACTTTGCATCCTACATCGTACAAAGTATTGTTGTCAACTTCTACTAAAACATTCACAAGATCAGTAAATATTAGGATAACACAGGGTTCCCACTGACTTTTGGGATTGGGGGTACAAACATGACTTTTTTAGATTTTTGTACCCTTTCTTTACAAATTTTGGGAATTCAGGGTACAGAGCCAATACACGCGTTGCACATTTGATCCATTCCAGAATTAGAATGTACTTATGTCAAAGATCAAGAGGAAGAAAAATGACGTCAGCAAAAATGGGAGTCAAACGTTTTTTCGTTTAATTCATGAATAAAACAAAAAAATATTGACAAGTTAGTCTCTTTGGTCAATATCAATGGGTTAAAAAAATTGTAAAAACAAATATTTACAACAGATTTTAGACACAAATCAAATTTCACTTATTTCATTCAACAACATATTGAACCAGTTTTGTACCAGAATCTGAGAAAATGAAAAATGTGCAACCCATGTATTTTGGAGGTTAAATATATTTTTCAGTATGATAATCATGATAATGGGCATGCTGATCATATACACTAAAAAGTTTGAATAATTCCTGTTTTTACTTTGCCAACCTGGTCTCTAGGTGGATCCCAGAAAATTTGTTCAAATATAGGTACGTCTTTGGGACGTCTTACAACCACTGACCATGGACAGATTCTATCTACCAGTTCTCCAGACTTTGCTTTCACAACCAGCTGAAAAAAAAACATCAAAGCATTAATTCAATGCACAAACATGCATGGCCAATGGATGACCTCTATTACGACTTTTGTTCGCATTGTTGATGAATTTGATTTTGTTTGTTTTTATGTTGTTTCTTTGAGGTTTTTTGTGTTCTATTTACAGGCTTGGTTTTTGGATAAAATTCCCTTTCAGACTTTTGACATAGAAATGCTCCATTGGTATCCCTTTGTTGTATCTTTCATGTAAAAAAATGGTGTCATGCACAGATTTTACTGGCTTGTCTAGTTACTGACACTTTTCTGCAATTTTGTTTTCATACATTTACATGTAAGTCATGTAAGTTCTGTAGGAATCTTCTAATAATGTATGCTTATGTCTTTGGTTTATAATCTGAACCTGTCTTCCTACAGCTGGTCCACATGGTATTTATGTCATTATGTGCACCAGCCTTTTTAATGTTGACCTTGATTTTAGTATCATGTTGTACAGGTCAGGTACCATCAGGATTAGGTGGTATTTTCAAAGCTGGTTCACATGGTGTTTATTTCATTAAATTAATTCCACCGTGTGTAATGTCTACCAGCCTTTTATAATATTAACATGAACCTTGACTCTAGTATTGTGTGGTATAGGACAGGCCCCATCATGATTGGGTGGTACATTGTTGTATTTTTGAAGCTGGTTCACATGGTTTTAATTTCATTAAATTAAGTCCACTGTATGTACATGTACCAGCCATTATAGAACTTACCTTGACCTTCGTATATATGCGTATTGTATGGTATAGGACAGGCACCATCAGTTCAAAGCCGGTTCACATGGTATTTATTTCATTAAATTAATTCTACTGTACAAATGTATGTACATGTAACAGCCTTTATTAAACTTACCTTGACCTTGGTATTGTGAGGTATAGGACAGGAACCATCAGCGTTAGGTGGTATCTTTAACTCCCATTTCCCATATTCTATGCGAGTGAATGGATACTGTGTTTGGTTCCAGTTATCTATAAAAATGTAAGAAGCGTAAAAATTGAGAAAAGTACAACGTACAAGGTTTAGGGTAAAACATCAATGTACTAACAATTAAACATGTTAAATGGCATCCTAAGAGGAATTTAACATACATGTATTATAAACTATAAAAAGGTTCTTTTTGGAAGAAAACTGAAAAATTAAAGGTCTCCTTATTAAATTGTTAGTTTTGGTTAACAAAGAAAAAACCTACGCCTTTCATGAGAGAAAATGATTTCATCTCTAATTATTCTGTAAACCAATTCTCACTACCTGTAGCATGTGTAGTAACTCCTAAATGTCACTTTGCAACAGGTTGCAGGCAACATAATAATATGAAGGAACAGCATGTACATGTACTAAACAACCAAACTACAGACAGACACAGGTAAAATAGTATACAAAACATTTTCTTCAAAGCAGGGGTATAATTATACTTCACTTTATAGTCTGGTACTTACTAAAATCTCCTCTGAGAAACAATTCCTGAGCTCCAGGAGCCCATTCCTTCATGTATATTCCATTATCTGGTGTCTTGTGCAGACCAAAAGTTTCATAACCTCGAGTAAAGGCCTCTAACCCTCCTTCTGTCACATCTATATTTCTAATGATGTCTTGAAAACAACCATATCTGTGCAAGAAGTGATAAAATAAAGCATTATATACAGGACAAAAATGCAAGTACCATGGATTTTCAAATATTCATATGAACAAGAACATGTTCAAAGACATAAAACCCCATCTCGCATTACTTGCAACATTAATTTTTCCCCACAATCACTGAACTACAATGTCGATTCAAGGAGTATAATCATGATAATCTTATGAAGATTTTCGTATGCTCATATCCTGTTGTTTAATACAAGTAAATATGTCTTTCAGAATCTTTGTCAAAGCTTTTCATGCTTTTGGTCCTGTCATTCAGAAATGGGTCTTTTTGATTGATAATTTTGGGATTGGTATTAAAATGTTAAATATTGTGTATTGTATTTTTAGTCTTGGGCCAATGCAAGACATTGAGCATCAACCTCTGGTCATGCTGAAGACTGGTGGCTGTTTTCCATAGTGATTTTTTAAATTGACATTTCTTTATATTGGTCATGCTGCATTCACATCTCATTATCATTTTTTTTTTGCCAACTTTATGTGAGCTAGGGATTTTACACTGTTTTACAGATTAATTTAAGTACATTTGTACAAGTGTCTAAAATGTTTTAGCAATATGCAAATGTAGCACTGACCTGCTTACCCCTAGCAAGTAAAAACATTTCTTACAATTCAAATTTTGAGAAAAAATGAACAAGATAGATAGAACCAAAATTCAATGCAAGTGAATCTCAATCCCTAAATTGGCCTAATTCCTGTTTCAGGTAACTATTAATGCCTTTTTCATAATAAAATATAATGCAGATGTTAGTTGCTTCGAAAAAAAAATGTTATGCGTTGCAGACTGAATGTCATTTTATTCAGAGGACGGTGTTTTTATATTAGACATTTATTTTGCCGGTATAACACTGTTTTCATACCTTCTACGTATTTCATCTTCGTGAAGCTTCAGATAAGGGTCGATATCAAACAAATTTTCAATTCTGGGGACATCTACTTTTGAAAAACTGTTATCCATACTTATTCCAATGGCCCTGAACTTCGATGACCTGTGGAAATTTGCCGTGCGTCTGCTTTTTTTGCTGGTTTAGTCCATTAATCGTCAAGGTCGAGGATGACGTGTTCAAAGTTATTAGGACGCTTTTTTCTTTCATCGTAACATCAAAACACTTAGTTGATTCTGATTTAGAAAAATTCTAAAATTGCACAATGCCGGAAATATGGGGGCAGGTTTCAAAACACTAAAAGAAAGACAAGGGGATGCATTTCACACCCCCCAAAAAAATCAATTGATAATCAACTTCAAATGCCTAAATTATGACCATTGTTGTCATGTTATTGACCTTTCTCATTGTTAAGAAATTTTGTTATCAGTGTGTTGAAATATGATTTAATGGGGCCTAAAACCCTATCCCACAAAGGCCGATCCAGAAAAGGGGGAGTTTTAGGGTACGGAACCCCCTTTCCTTGGCACAAATTCTTAATTACGTGCAGATTGACTTTGAACTCCCCTTTCGTCAGTAGTTAATAAGTTGATTCCCCTTTCAAAAATGTTTCCTTACTAAAATTCTTTATCCCTAACACCACTATATACATAAATCTTAGAAAGACTTGCTGAAAGTAAAGTAATTGGTTGGGGGAAACAGAAGTTTCTATAGGAAACGACTAATCATGGGCCAGTAACAGACAAACCTGTTTACATTCAGATGATAAATGATCCAATGCAAAACTCAAACTCTCACATGCAGCATCAATCCAGTAGTATGGCACATGTATGACAGGGGCGGATCCAGAAATTTTCGAAAGGGGGGGTTCCACATACTGAGTTCTGTGGGCAAAGGGGGGTTCCAGACCAATTTTGCTGAAAATCTACACAAAAATTTTAAAATTTCGGAAGAAAGGGGGGGTTCCAACCCCCAAAACCCCCCCATCTGGATCCGCCACTGTATTAAAACAGCTCCTTCACCATTCCAACACCTTTTAGAAAGATCAATAGATGCTGCAATTTCCTCTTTAATTTATCATTAAATTACAACAATTTTGTTTTTTTTACCTTTTTCAGCAATATCGAATGTTTAAAGAAAACAAAACTTTCAGGAATTATAGTTTCATTTTGTCATAAAAAACAATGTGTACACTATTTCACCTAAAAATTCAAAGCACTGAGATCAATAACTTCTTGGAAATTTGTACATCAACATATAGTGTCCTAGCTTCATGTTGTACATGTTCATACCAAGTTTTATTAAATTCTGTTCTCTCGAGTACCGGTAAGTTCAGAGGTGTTGAGTGTAAATTTATATTAATTGTTTCTTAAAAATCCATAGGGAATTATATCCAAATCCAATTGTAGAAATAAAGTTGAAGAGATGACAGTCAAAATGTAGCACAGGAGTATTTTGTGTAACTGATGAAAGCCTATTGCCGAAACGTCTTAATAAAAGGTTTATTTCTACAATTGTAAATTTATTAACAAGTGTACATGACCCAACCTAATGTGTGCATGACACAAGCTACATAACAAGTGTACATGACACAAACTACATCAACAAGTTTTCATGACACAACCTTCATATAAACAAGTGTACATGGCACAACCTACATCAAGAAATGTACATGACACAACCTACCAAAACAATTATCCATGACACAACCTACATAAACAAGTGTACATGACACAACCTACATAAACAAGTGTGCATGACACATGCTACATAAACAAGTGTGCATGACACAACCTATATAAACAAGTGTAAATGACACAACCTTCATAAACAAGTGTACATGACACAACCTACCAAAACAATTATTCATGACACAACCTACATAAACATGTGTACATGACACAACCTACATAAACAAGTGTGCATGACACAAGCTACATAAACAAGTGTGCATGACACAAGCTACATAAACAAGTGTCCATGAAACAAACTGCATAAACAAGTGTGCATGACACAACTAACATAAACAAGTGTACATGACACAACCTGCATAAACAAGTGTTCATGACACAATCATGTCCATGACACAACTTACATAAACAAGTGTACATGACACAACCTTCATAAACAAGTTTGCATGACACAACCTTCATAAACAAGTGCACATGACACAACCTTCATAAACAAGTGTACATGACACCAATCTAATTACAAGAGGCTCCCAGGAGCCTGAATCGCTCACCTGAGGAGAGCTAGATTAGCTGAACATTTAAGCAAGCAACAGCTTTTCTCTATCTTCAAAAGTCTTCAATCTATAGGCCAAAAACACTATTTTTCGCCATTAAGGGGGCTCTAACCCCTATAAGTGGTCATCTGACAACTTTGACCTTATGGAGACTTTTGTAGAGCTAAATGAGCTGAACATTAAGCAAGCAACAGCTTTTCTTTATCTGCAATAGTTTTCATTCTATAGGCCAAAAACACTATTTTTTTACCTATTAGGGGCTGAAACCCCTATAAGGGGTCATCTGACAACTTCAACCCTATGAGACTTTTGTAGAGCTAAATGAGCTGAACATTTAAGCAAGCAACAGCTTTTCTTTATCTGCAATAGTTTTCATTCTATAGGCCAAAAACACTATTTTTTACCTATTAGGGGCTGAAACCCCTATAAGGGGTCATCTGACAACTTCGAACCTATGGAGACTTTTGTAGAGCTTAATGAGCTGAACATTTCAGGAAGCAACAGCTTTTCTCTATCTGCAATAGTTTTCATTCTATAGGGCAAATACATGAAAAAAAATGCTATTTTTGACCGTTAAAGGGCCATAACCCCTATCAAGGGTCATCTGACAACTTCAACCCAATGGAGACTTTTGTAGAGCTTAATGAGCTGAACATTTTAGCAAGCAACAGCTTTTCTCTATCTGCAATAGTTTTCATTCTATAGGGCAAAAACATGAAAAAAAGCTGTTTTTGACCTTAAAAGGGCCATAACCCCTATTAGAGGTCATCTAACAACTTCGACCCTATGGAGACTTTTGTAGAGCTTAATGAGCTAAACATTTTAGCAAGCAACAGCTTTTCTCTGTCTGCAATAGTTTTCATTCTATAGGGCAAAAACATGAAAAAACGCTATTTTTGGCCTTAAAAGGGCCATAACCCCTATTAGGGGTCATCTGACAACTTCGACCCAATGGAGACTTTTGTAGAGCTTTTGATTCTGAAGAGCCTAAGATCCTTCAGATTTTTTCTATCTGTTCTAGTTTTCAAGTTATAAGTCTTTGAATGTGATTTTACCCTATGTTCTATATTTAGTAACAGCAGCCATATTTGTTAACAAATCATAAAGCCGAACACAATTTTTAAACATCATGCCCTGATTAATACTTGGACCAAGTTTTGAAAAATTCCATTCAGTGGTTTCAGAGGAGAAGATTTTTGAAAAAGTAACGGACGGACGATGGACGACAGACGACGGACGCATGGCGATGACAATAGCTCACTTGACCCTTCGGGTCAGGTGAGCTAAAAATTACACGTTAGTTTGGATCTTTTTTTTTATAGCTCTGGCGATCCACTAACGTTAGTGGATAAACAAGTGTCCATGACACAAGCTACACGAACAAGTCTCCATGACACAAGCTACATGAACAAGTGGATTTTTTAAAAATTCACAATGCCACATACCCTTGATATTTCTTTAGATTTCATTATAAAATAAAACTTCTCAATCATAAACTTTTATTGTATAATAACAAAATAAAAAAAGTATTTCTTCTACTGACATGTAAATGTAAAAAAAAAAAAAAAGTAACAATAACTTATTAATTTGCTAAACTAAATAAAAATTAACAAACAAACAAAAAATTGAGACAACAATGTACAAAGGTACATGAAATTTAGGCAAAACCTGTGGTTATATCTAGCCTGTGTCAAAAATACACCCTTTTCATTATTTATTTTGCTGCTAACACTTCCTCTTAAATAGACAATTATACTCAAATTCCAAACATTCATTTTGCATATTTTGGAAAGAAGCTGTTTTAAATATAAATCAATCCGGCCTTCACTTCAGAATAATTTTGAAATGACAACAGAATTAAAACAATGCAAGATAAGCTCAAGCAAAAAATGAATGAATATTGAGATTAAGACCTACTTGTATGTAATTTTTGATTCAGAGGGGGGGGGGTCACTGTTGAGGTGGTTAGAATCCCTCCTTTCATGGGGCAAATTTGCAATTTCCCTGCAGATTTTCAGAAAAATCGGGTGAAGATAAGCATATCATACCCTTTTTATCCTTGACACATAGTGTAAAACAATTTTGGATCCACCCATGTGAATGCATGAAGAATTAAAAATCCCCAATTTTTTTATTTTATACAGGCTAGTAAACATGGTAAATAGTAAAAGCAGTTTATAAAAAAATATTGATAGTCTTAAGCATATACTATAACTTGAGCATGACATAATAACAGCTCTGAGAGCTCAATTTATATACATACATTGTAGTATTATCCTTGGAAACCCAGAGGTTCTTTTCTTGCTTACTCATTCTTCACCCCCTGGGACATTTGGTTTGATTTTGTTCATTTCACATCCAGGATCTGATCTTGAACTTCATAAAATTTACATAAAGAAACATGTTTAAATCCCATTTGAAAAATGTACTGTGACCAATAAGAAGGCTCGATACAAAACTATTGAAAAAAAGAGGTATTTCACGTGTAATGTCCCAGGGGTGATGAACGAGTAAGCCATTGAAGAACTTCTGGGTTTCCAAGGATGACATATTATGTACATGTATTGTTTTTATAACACACTGACAACAAACAATATTTGTTTGGCACACAAGGAACATCTAAAAATAAAAATCCCAAATAGTTTGATCTTGATTTTTTTCAAAATAAAACAAGACCAATCGATGTCTGGCCCTGCGTCGCACGGCAAAACGTTGAACCCTGTACGTTCTAGGCCCAATCTGGACAGTAAAAATATTTTGACACTTGCATCCTATGGTGGACTTACAAAGCATATTTGTCACATGCCACCCAATATTGTAAAATTAGACAAAAAAATAGTTTCTATTTTTTTCCCCTTTTGGTCCCCTTTTTGCTAAACAGAAAAGGTGGGTCAAGAAAAAATTGTATCCTCCATTTTGTATCCAATATATGACCAAAATTAACTTGTAAAAAAAAATTTCTAAATCGGACCATAAATAAAAAATGTCACATTTTTTCCCCTTTTGGGCCCCTCGTTCCTAAACAAAAAGAGTGGGGACCCCCAAAATCATCCCCACCCTTTCATTTATGGTGAGTAACACTACTGTAAAGTTTCATAGCATTTGGTCAACCAAAACAAGTTATTGTGGAAATAAATAAAAAAGTCACTTTTTGGTCCCTTTAGGGCCCCTAATTTCTAAACGAAAAAAGAGGGGACACCCAAAATCAGCCCAACCCTTCCTTTTATGGTAAGTAACATTACTGTAAAGTTTCATAGCATTTGGTCAACCAGAACAAAAGTTATTGTGGAAAAAAATTTAAAAGTCACTTTTTGGCCCCCTTTGAGCCTCAAATTTCTAAACGAAAAAAGAGAGGACACCCAAAATCATCCCAACCCTTCCTTTTATGGTAAGTAGCATTACTGTAAAGTTTCTAAAAATTTGGTCAACCAGAACAAAAGTTATTGTGGAAACAAATAAACAAGAGGCTCCCAAGAGCCTGAATCGCTCACCTGTCTTTATGTTGACCCTATACTTTTGTAGAGCTAAATGAGCTGAACATTTAAGCAAGCAACAGCTTTTCTCTACCTGCAATAGTTTTCATTCTATAGGCCAAAAACACCATTTTTCACCTATAAAGGGCCATAACCACTATAAGGAGTTATCTGACAACTTCGACCCTATGGAGACTTTTGTAGAGCTAAATGAGCTGAACATTTAAGCAAGCAACAGCTAATCTCTATCTGCAATAGTTTTCATTCTGTAAGCCAAAAACATGAAAAATCGCTTTTTTCAGAGGCCGTAACCCCTATAAGGGGTCACCTGACAACTTCGACACTATGGAGAATTTTGTAGAGCTAAATGAGCTGAACATTTAAGCAAGCAACAGCTAATCTCTTTCTGCAATAGTTTTCATTCTGTAGGCCAAATTCATGAAAAATCGCTATTTTTCAGGGGCTGTAACCCCTATAAGGGATCATCTGACAACTTCGACCCTATGGAGAATTTTGTAGAGCTAAATGAGCTGAACATTTAAGCAAGCAACAGCTAATCTCTATGTGCAACAGTTTTCATTCTGTAGGCCAAAAACATGAAAAATCTTTATTTTTCAGGGGCCGTAATCCCTATAAGGGGTCATCTGACAACTTCGACCCTATGGAGGATTTTGTAGAGCTAAATGAGCTGAACATTTAAGCAAGCAACAGCTAATCTCTATCTGCAATAGTTTTCATTTTGTAGGACAAAAACATGAAAAATCGCTATTTTTCAGGGGCCGTAACCCCTATAAGGGGTCATCTGACAACTTCGACCCTATGGAGAATTTTGTAGAGCTAAATGAGCTGAACATTTAAGCAAGCAACAGCTAATCTCTATGTCCAACAGTTTTCATTCTGTAGGCCAAAAACATGAAAAATCTTTATTTTTCAGGGGCCGTAATCCCTATAAGGGTCATCTGACAACTTCGACCCTATGGAGAATTTTGTAGAGCTAAATGAGCTGAACATTTAAGCAAGCAACAGCTAATCTCTATCTGCAATAGTTTTCATTTTGTAGGACAAAAACATGAAAAATCGCTATTTTTCAGGGCCGTAACCCCTATAAGGGGTCATCTGACAACTTCGACCCTATGGAGAATTTTGTAAAGCTAAATGAGCTGAACATTTAAGCAAGCAACAGCTAATCTCTATCTGCAATAGTTTTCATTCTGTAGGCCAAAAACATGAAAAATCGCTATTTTTCACCTTTAAGGGGCCGTAACCCCTATAAGGGGTCATCTGACAACTTTGACCCTATGGAGACTTTTGTAGAGTTAAATGAGCTGAACATTTAAGCAAGCAACAGCTAATCTCTATCTGCAATAGTTTTCATTCTGTAGGCCAAAAACATGAAAAAATGCTATTTTTCACCTTCAAGGGGCAGTAACCCCTATAAGGAGTCATCTGACAACTTTGACCAAATGGAGACTTTTGTAGAGCTTTTGATGCTGAATCAGTAGCGTGGCCTCAGATTTCCTCTATCTCTTATACTTTTTTATTTATAAGCCAAAAACAGTGGTCTGACCCCCCTAGTCTATTTTTAGTAACAGCGGCCATGTTTTTTAACGGATCAAAAATCAAAACACAAGTTTGGTGCAAGACACCCTAAGGATCATTCATACCAAGTTTCATTAAATTCTGTTTGGTAGTTTCAGAGGAGAAGATTTTTGAAAAATTGTTAACAGACGACGACGACAGACGACAGACGACGACGACGACGGACGCCAAGTGATGGTAATAGCTCACATGGACCTTCGGTCCAGGTGAGCTAAAAAGTCATTTTTTTGGTCCCTTTAGGGCCCCTAATTTCTAAACGAAAAAAGAGGGGACACCCAAAATCAGCCCAATCCTTCCTTTTATGGTAAGTAACATTGCTGTAAAGTTTCATACCATTTGGTCAACCAGAACAAAAGTTATTGTGGAAAAAATTTAAAAAGTCACTTTTTTGGCCCCTTTTGGTCCCCTAATTTTTAAACGAAATTATAAAATGACCCCAAAAGGTGAGGTGCACATCTTCAATATATCTGTAATCACTGTGTAAAATTTCAGAAAGATCTTGTGTTTTGTTTTTGAGATTCAGATTACACAAGACAGGCACCCCATAGCGGGACGGACGGACGGAGTGACCCGACTACTAGACCTGCTTTCGCCTTCGGCGACACAGGTAAAAATTGTAGCTTTGTTTATATTCTAACTGTAAAAAATAAATCCTGAAAATTAAAGCATTACTACATGTTAATAAGGAATTCTCACTTTTCTGCTTTCCTATAACATCCAGGATTTTATTGAAAACTGTAATATTACAAAATTTAATAATATTTCATAGAATTATGACATTGCTGGAAAGTATAACATACTGATAGAATCTTATTATTACTGATATCTGTGAAACAAGCTCCCAAAGCCTAGCCTAGAGCAGTGTAAAAGATTTACAACATGTATGCTTCTTAAATAAATACTGATTTATGCATAAATTTACAAATAAATTGGATTATCTGATCAAATTACTACTTCACCCCCATCACGATTTATGCATCATTGCATATTAAAAATGAATTTTGTGTAAAAATGATTAATTTTCAGAGATTAGAGTCATTAGACACAAAATTCTACACTACTTTATTGATAACATGTCCTGATTGTAATGCCTAGTTTTCAAGAGGTATGCCATGTTTGTTATACTATCATGACTATTAGTTTGTGTAATATAGCACTGGATTGAAATTAAATATTGTACTTTAAACACTGGCCCTATATGTAAATCCCCCTCTTCAAAAGGACAAGGTACACAAAGGCCCATATTTGGCCCCCTCTATAATTCAAAATTACAAAATTGATATGGATGATTTCTTATGCTATTAAGAAGTTCAAGTAAATGAACAAACTTGTTCTAATAATATTTTAAGCGTAGCATCTGACATTGGTGAAAATAGGATGTCAAAACAAAACAAATAAGAAAGATTTCTGTGAAATTGGCTGAAAATGGACGAATTTTGTGTCATTTTTTCAATTTTTGGATGCCTCCGCCTTCTTGACCCAGACATTTTGTAAATTAACTTGAATACTGACTTCAATTAAAGTCTAAATCAGATAAGAAATCTATGGGTCACGTAGGCGGAGGCCTTTAAAAATAACAATGTAAGCTCTAAAAATCAGCATTTTTCTCGATTTTGTTGATTTTACTCTGTTTTAGCTCTCTATAAAATTGAAAACCGAAAAGATTATTGGAAATTGAAAGCATACTCATAAATTTGAACCATTTTACTCCATACATGTATATAAAGTGCATTTAAATAATTTAGGCAAGATTTATTTTTTCATAAAATAGGGGGCCAAATATGGCTCTTACCGTACCATGTCCTTTGTTATTTCTAACTGTGCTCGAGCTTAATTCAACATTTACTTCCTTGATTTGTAAGATATAACTGTCATGTTACATTAGAGCTTGGACATGTTGGAGAAATATGGAAGGGTAATATTACAATTTTATGTAAAATCCTCAACTGTATAATTAGAAGAAGTTGATGCATCATTAATACATGTAGCCAACTTATAATTTTTTAGTTACATGTACAAAACAACAATTTTTACATGTATCAGACATGGAAAAAAAAATAAAAATACATGTGTATATATCATTTGAGATTCTTCAATCAGAAATGGAAAAATAGAACATATTAGCTTTAACATGTTAAAAATATACAAACTTAAACTACAGGTATATTTCCATGAATATGCATTAATAGCAAAACTACAGTTCAACTTCTAAAGCACTAGGACATATCATTTTTTTGGTAGTGCATACATGTACAATGAAATTGAAGTGTGCTTCATTAATTATAAACACATAAAAAATTATTTGAATAAACAATTATGCGATATTAACCTTAGCAGGGACAATGTTATAAGTATTATATGAAAAGTAATACATGTACATGTATATGAACATGATGAAATGAAAAATCTCAAGTAAACAAGAACAGATTCTAGGTCCCCAAAGTGGAAAACAAAAACAATTTGTCTTGTTAAACAGGAAGAACATGTATATGTACATGTAGATGAGTGAACCTGAAAACACATCCCACCATATGGGACCCCTAACTGAAAGTGCATACCAATAATAGAAAGCCTATGATTGATAGTTGCTGAGAAATCTGTAATGAAAATTTTTTAGCGCAACTCACGCATCATGGACACCAAGCATTTCTATGTCCCAACTCAGCACTGCGGCAGGGGACAAAAATAGCCAGATTTTGTTCAACATAACACAAATACATGTACATGGTGTACCGGTAATGACAGACCTGAAACACAATCCTACATGTACATTATTGTACCCCGTATGCTGAAGCTGAATACTGAATATCAAAATGAGCACTGCCATCGGTGATTTAGAAGTTGAGAAAACTTTTACAAAAAAAATTCCCTGCCACATTGCTGGTTTGCATTAATCATTTTATACAATGTAACCTGTATTTTTACCTTGTGATATCAGACCATAATATAGAGATCAGCTGGAAATGTAGTTTTATCATTTAAACAATAACAGAATTCACATATAAACTGAACATGAAAAAATACAATATTAAGGTATATACAACATGTACAATCTGAGATCAATTTTAAAAATATAGGCACATGATTATGAACACAACCAAATGTATAAGCATTAGGGGTGTAACGATACCACTTCCCCACGATCCGATACAGATCACGATACCTGGCTCACGATCCGATCCGTATCACGATACCTTTTACTTTCATAACTTACAAAAGACCTGCTTGTCATATCATTGTAAATCGATGGTAATGTTTAAGAAGTATAATTTTCATGTGTTAAATAGACTATAAACCGAAGTCTTTTCAAGCAAAAGATTTAATTTCAGTCCGACTGACAATATTTTGTGCCATTGTTTACACCGGAAGCACGCTTTTTTATCTTCCTACCAAAAATGGATATGACATTTTTTGGATCGGATCGGAATCGCGAAGTCAAACACCGTGTCACGGTATCGATTTCCGGATCGTGGGATAAAATATTGTGATGCACCGGTGCACCGGTGAATCGTTACACCCTTAATAAGCATGTACACAATGTATATTATAATATATAAACATTTTACTTAAGGCCATAAAAAATAGTCCTAGATTCTCATCCTCATTTTGTTTTAAAAATATGAGGCAGGCAAGCACATTTTATTTTTATCCATTTTGATAAAATATCCTGTCATTTTACAGGGCATAATTTGGCCAAAAATGAACAGAATTTGCAAAAAAATATATTGTTTTTGACACAGCTGAAAAATAAGGGCAGAACGGCATGAATGGGATGAGAATCTAAGACATTTTTTTTATTGGCCTAGTAAATTATCTTCAAAACAAACAAAACAAACATTTACCTCTTAAGACATTTATGTAAATTACATGTATATTTGTACATGTAATTTTTAAGCAAATAGTCTTTCTATCAACAAACATTCTTCTATTCTTTGATGTTCTTGAATCAAGCATAGATCATCCACAATGCCCACAAGGAATGATTTCACTTTAAAGCCACATGTTTTTAGACAAGAAAGAACAATCATGACAAGAAGGTCTTTAACATGTTTAAGGCAGTTTTGTGTAAAAAAAATCTTTCTTCTTTTAATACATGTACTGTACATGTTGTCAGCAAAAGTATTCTATGCCAGAGAAAATAAATATACAACATTTCAAAATTTCAACTTTAACACATGCAATTACAATATTTTGAGTATTTAACATTGGGAAAAAAACATAATACATGTATCAAAACTTATTCAAACATAAACATACATATGTATATTAAAGAGAAATTGAGAATATAGAGTAACACATGTAGATTGCTTCATGTAAAAACATGTATGTGTATTGTTTAGGTAGGCATTTGACTTTTTTTACGTTCAGTTATTAATAGTGAAAATTTTGAATTTCATTTGCCAATAAAGTGTCGCAGGGTAGCAGGGTCAGCATGTAGACAGGGAAATCAGAAAAACTATTTTTTGTTCTTGTTTGACCTAAACACTTACAAAACAAGATAAAAACATATCTAAACATATTTTTCTGCAGAACCAACATTTCCATTGACATGCTTCAAAGTAGTTATGAATTCTTTCTTGTCACCACTTTCATGAATATGATCTGTCTTGCCTGAAACATACGATTCTTTGAAAATCTTCCACAGACTGTCAATGAGATCTGTCATAACCATATCTGATGAGTTCTTCTCAATAATGCGAAGGATAAAGACTCCATCTTGACGTAAATACGAATAAACAAACTTCTTGGCAAGCTTTTGGTCATATGCACTTTGCAATTCACGGTTCATTTTCAAATACTTTTTGACAAATTTGGATTTGTTTTCCCTGAAGATGCAGTTGAAAATCCATCTAAAATAGTTAATGGAAGTCAATATTGCAACCAGCAACATCCAGAACCAAAGAAATATGAAGATTTTCTCATTGAACAAGTTGATTGGCAAAACGCATTGTATCGTCCATCGTTGGACGTTGTTAAGTTGTCGTATCAGCATGTCGCAGAATGTGATTCTGGGAAATCGTGGGGATTCTTTCCATTCTTCTTCGCTGATGAGTCCATTAATAATCTGTAACCCAAAGTTATTGAAGTCCATAGACAAGAACGAATTCAGCATGAAAAACTGACCAATGACATTTATACAGTACAGAAGTTTGATGAAAAGATAGAGACCTGTCAAAAATGTCCCATCACGCTTCCCCTGACAGAAACAGAAAATGTTTGACATGCGCCTACGCATCTTGACTAGAAAATTATCATGATAGTCCCTGTGTGAGTCTATCCATTTATGTATATATTTGGCAGTGTGGTTGATTTTCTTCATTCTTTCTTCCGGAGAGGCCAATTGTGACTCAATGGTAACATTACATACTTTGTCTAAATTTAAACCTGAAAACCCATTGGCCATACGCCATCCTATGTTTGGGATCTTGAAAAGAAAAGCCATGAAAAGAAGAATGATAGGAACCCATTGATAGTAAGTAATCTGCCTTCTCTCACGGAAATCTACCTCAGATGGTATTTCATCAGCCATGGGGACATAGTAGGTGTTCGAAATCCAACATGTTGATTTGGTATAGGCTACGCGGGACATAGGAAACTCAGCAGGCATCCAGCATTGAATGGGATCGCCCACGAACTGACCGGAAGTTACGACGATAGCAAAAGCTGTAAGTATTACTACTGTGTATATGTGATTCAATCTGTCTATCCAGTCATCGTTGGCCACTCCTGTCAACTTTGACCAGTGAGCAAGTCCACCCAATGCTCCACCTATCCTGTAACAATATAAAGTTTAACATCAAATTAAACAAGCATTAATTCTGAGAATATTGCAAAACAATACATAGTCCCCTACAGGCATGACAGGTCAATATTCAGTTATTTTCCAAAGTTCAAAGGCCCATAACTCCCTTCAAAATTTGTGGACTGGAACGAAATGTGAACTTGATCTGTAACTCATGATGGTATATGTAGACTTGCATATCTAAATTTAATTATTTATTTCATTATCTGCATTTAGAAAAAATGTTCTATTTTTAGCCATGGCGGCCATGTTTTTAATTGAATAAAAATTTCAAACGATAGCTTTGTAGAGGTCATACTACAGAACAACCCTTTGAAGTTTCATAACATTTGGCATAGCAGTTTCAGAGAAGAAGATTTTTGAAAAGTTGAACGCAGATGCCAAGTAATGGCAAAAGCTCACATTGCCTTTGGCAAGGTGAGCTAAAAATCAATTCATTATCTACAGGCACTTGGAAAAACTAGAAAAACTGTGAGCCGCAGCTCACAAATAAATACCCCCCACCCCCCAAAAAAATTAATCAGATAAAATTTTAGAATAGGAGATGCACATCTACAGTATGTCACAAACATTGTGTGTAAGTTTCATGAAAATCCATCAAGGGGTTTAGGGGGATTTGCAAATAAGAGATGGGCACCCCCATGTAGTCGAATGGCTGAGTCCATGTATTGCTATGGGAAACCCCAAAATTATTCTGATCAAACTTTCAAATAGTAGGTGCACATCTATATTATGTTACAAAGATTGTGTAAAAATTTCAAGACAATCCATCAAGGGGTTTAGGATTAGTTGTGGATAAGAGATTGGTACCCCTATGTAGTCGAATGGCTAAGTCCATGTTTTGCTCTGGGAAACCCCAAAAATCATTCTGATCAAATTTTAAAATAGCAGGTGCACATCTACACTATGTCACAAAGATTGTGTGTAAGTTTCATGAAAATCCATCAATGGGTTTAGGAGGAGTTGCGGATAAGAGATGGGTACCCCCATGTAGTCGAATGGCTAAGTCCATGTTTTGCTATGGGAAACCCCAAAAATCATTCTGATCAAATTTTAAAATAGTAGGTGCACATCAACATTATGTCACTAAGATTTTGTGTAAGTTTCTTGAAAATCCATCAAGGGGTTTAGGATGAGTTTTGGATAGGAGATGGGTACCCCTATGTAGTCCAATGGCTAAGTCCATGTTTTGCTCTGAAAAACCCCAAAAAATCATTCTGATCAAATTTTAAAATAGCAGGTGCACATCTACACTATGTATCAAAGATTGTGTGTAAGTTTCATGAAAATCCATCAAGGGGTTTAGGAGGAGTTGCGGATAAGAGATGGGTACCCCCATGTAGTCAAATGGCTAAGTCCATGTTTTGCTATTGGAAACCCCAAAAATCATTCTGATCAAATTTTAAAATAGTAGGTGCACATCTACATTATGTCACAAAGATTGTGTGTAAGTTTCATGAAAATCCATCAAGGGGTTTAGGAGGAGTTGCGGATAAGAGATTGGTACTCTGAAGTGTAACGGAAGGACGGACGGAAGGACGGACACCCCTATCACTATATACCCCCCACTTTTGAAGTGGGGGGTATAAAAAAGTGTGGAAACAAAGTTCCAGATATTAAGATTTTAATCAGGTTTTCCACCCACCTGAAAATTTATTGTATTGGGTCATTTCTTTTTTGGTCACTTTTATCATGTATTTTAACCCACTCAAATACATGTATATGGGTTTTTCACTCCCTTAGAATGTACTTAATTGTTTTTTTTATGATGGCAAAAATATATTTCACAATCATGGTTTTATATTTTCTACCATGTCTACTGCCCAAACTAAGTTGTTTTGCAGATAGCATAGATCTCATTAGGAGGGTTAGAATAGAAGGACCTTTTAAGGCCAGAAAGGCTTATTTATTCACTGGGAATTCGGGATTTATAAGGACTAGGTCCCCAGGACCAGGTCATACATATTAAATGATACATTAAAATTATTGTAACTTTGACTGTGGAAACCAGTATAATGCCAACACACACATTGACACAGAAAAAATCTACTTCAAATCAAGCAAGTGGTACAAGTTTAGGCCTCTTTCTAGAGCCTTTATTATATCATGCAATAGAAGGAACAAAGTACCTTTAACTGTACTGATTCCCAGATACCCCCCAAGAGTATTTTTACAATGCCATGTGACTAACTTCGTAGAAGTCACATGGTCTCTATACTTACGGGCATCAAAATTTCATTTCACTTTTTTCTACTTTTTTGTTCGAATTATAACAGTCAGAATATGTTTATTAATTGCTTTATAAATATTTCAATCCATCTGAACTGGTTTTGAACTGTAAATCGTTGTTCTATACTTTTTCATTTAATTTTCTTTATAAATAAAAACGTTTGGATGATTGATACTATTCAAGAACGTGCACGTGATCACATGACAATCAAAATGGTGGAGCATTGTTTAACAAAGCAGACGACGACATGGAAGGGATACTCAACATCTATTACCCTTTCTAGACATCGCGTGTTCTATTCGTTACATAAAACATTGTAGACCATTGTGACTCTAGAACAGGGTTTTAGAGAAAAGGAAAGGCCAGTCCACAGATTTACAATTGCCAGAAAAGGCTGTGTCAACATTGAGAAAGAGAATATTGGGAAGGACAGGCATATGTATTCTTATGGTTATTGGTAGGGTGAAATTACATGTTTATTGTAACCATCATGATTGACTAAAAATTAAAGCAGAGAAGTAAATTGTTTGTCAATTTTGCATTAATGATTTCAAGCGCTACATGACGTTAAGGTGGATACAGGGCAGGCTTCGTCCCTCAAACAGGTTTTGCCTGTCTCATATTACAATGTATAACTATCTAAAATCTGCTACGCATGTTTTGATGTTTATACGCTCCCAAAGGAAGCAATTCGGTAAATAATGGTAGAAATGTCAATATTTTAGTTTTAGTTGTACATGTATGAGCTGAATAATCCATCAAACGTCCGGTTTAACTTGCTTGTTTTCCCGAACTTTCAACGTCTTTTTAACGTTTTTCTTTGAAAAATTTTAGACGTCATTAAACGCACGCGCAACCCATAAGGAAAGCTAGTTTGTTTTTAGTTTCGAACAAACAAAAAATTTAATGAAGTCAGTAGCGTAGCTTGGATTTAATATCTACCGAGGCAGGGGTCCAGGGGGCTGCCGGAGAAGATTATAAACATATACATGTAGCAGTGCACAGAGAGAAGAAAACAATACATGATATATGATTTTATTCATGCATGCATCAAATTCTCTGACAAATTAATTGCATGTGATGTAATAATAGATTTGATTGAGTAAAAGCATATAAAGAACATTCAAGTTCAATGATACTACGGTATACATTAGCATGAAATGGAACCATGCTGCACAGATAACTTTTTTGTAGACAAATCAGGTCGGCAAAGGGGCAAATTATTTCTGACATGTAAAAGTGGATTCACATGCCTGAAAAATAAAATGTGTACACATATAGACCCCAAATATAATGCATTTTCACCCCAAATATAATGCATATTCATTTATTTTCTAAAACTGTAATAAAGATTCAAGGTCTTTAAAAAAAAAAAAAAAAAAAAAAATTACCTACCGACCGACCCAAATTTTTTTTATGCCACTCGGGCTATGGCAAACCAACAATTTTTTAAATGTGGCCTAAAGATAGCTCGGTTTCAGGTTATGACATTGAGTATTTCTTTCCCGGATTTCTTTCATCGCTGGACTTTAAGATGTAACGTGTAGATATTAGAATTGATATTAGTACTAACAACAGGAATTAGTCGTTATGTCAAAACACTGAGCTTAGCAATACAACTGTCAAAAAAATACTTGTCATACTTTATCGAGAGACTGTACCCGCATGCACAAGCTCTGTATGGACTCTTCAACTTGCGTTGTTCTTATGGCTACCATGCCTCCAAAAACGCTAAAGGCTTTCCAGGTTATTCGATCTTTTATTTTAATTTATACAAAGCTGTGCGGGATGCGTGCTTTTATTATATACATGCATCCGAGTTCCCTACATGCCGGTTTTCTATAGCGATTGCGAAAGCTACGGAACGCAATTCATACATTTGTACCTAAGAATATGTTGAGCATAAGCTAGTGGAATTAATAACAAACTTGAGCTCACTGTCACTGTTTTAATTTTACACAAACAACCAAGGAACATTCTGAGTAACGTCTTTTTGTTTAATTTTTAGAGTGAATCTTCCCCCCCCCCCCAACAAGTTTTTATTTTTTCACCGATGCAAGTGCCTCGGTTGCCTCAGTGCAAGCTACGCTACTGGAAGTAAAGTGTTACTTCAAGAGCGTCACATGTTTAACCTGCCCCATATTATAATGACTGACAATTTGTACTCTAAAGACAAACATAAAACTGTTTAATGTTTTCAAGAGTTTTAAAATGAACATGCATGTAGTTTCAAAAGTATGTGGTGCTAAAAAGGTTGGACATAATTTTGGACGCAGAAACAAGGACATTCTTTTCACACGACCAAATACCCCATTTTTTAGGATCATTACCTTGGCATTTTTGGTAGAAAATTACATCTGCCATGAAAAACTTTTTAACTTAATTTTTTTTTTAATAACACTGCCATCAAATAATAACCACTTTCACCTCTTTGATAAGTGCATGTGATAAATGTGCTTTTTCTTTTGTTTGTAAATAATTGCTGTGTTATGCATTTTATCTTATAAAATCTTTTCTTCGCTTTAAAATTTTCAAATGAAATTAAAAAAAAAACGACGACTACAGACACAGTATCCTGTCAGTTTAAGGAGAGTGTCAGTGAGCTTCACTAATCAAAGACATAAAACGGGGCTCTCGTCTATGATAAACAGTATATACAGACAGATAACCTTACATTTTGTGTGAAAAGTATTTGATTTATGAATGCATTCTTTTCGTTATTCTTTTCCCCATAATTTCTGTCTCTTTTCTTTCATTCATTCATGGAGCGCGCGCTGTAGTGAAACGGATCGGCACAAAAAAGATTCGCCCCATCGTCCAAAAAATGCCAATTTTAGGCAGTGGATTTTAGTGCAAGTACGGCTATTCGTACAAACTTTTTTCATCCAATCAGATTGCAGTTAATTAGGGACCGACCATTTGACTTGAAAAAAAGGGGGGGGGGTAAAAATAAATAAATAAATAAAATGATTTTGTCAGCCCTAAAACTATTTTGAAAATGATTTTTGATGAAAAAATAAATATTTTAGCAGTGAAAAGGATAAGGAAAAAAATTCTGAAGGAGGATTTCTGCTATATAACATAAAACATAGACCTGTATATTTAATATAAAGGTCTATGATATAAAATAATGCTAATAATGAAAAAAAAATCCTTTTCCCATTTGAAGAGTCTGATACACAACGTTTATATTGCAATAAAACGGTTTCTTTATATTAAGTAGTGTAAAATGTATGAAAATCATTCTACAAAGAGTACTTTGATAATTTTATTTTTTTAAAAGCCTGTAAGGCTTTGAAGTTTGAAGTTTAAATCCAATTAAGATCATGGAATATTCAAATTTGATTTGGAATTATATTTGTCAATTCATACAGTTAGTTAAAGTTGGGTTCTGATGAACCTATTATGACAATGATAGGCTTGCATACTTTTCGGCATCCTGTAAAATAGTCCAAAATATAGTCCAACGATTTATTAATGAAAGCAGACACAATAAGGGTGTTATATTTTAATCAAATAAACAGATTAAGCGAAAAAGAGCCAGCTGCATATATCTAAATAAGAATAACTGTTCATTTGGAAATTTTTTAAGAAAGGAAGTTTTGTGAGTTTCTGTCCTTTTAAAATGAGACAGAAACCGACCAAATCAATAAACTGTTTTCCTAAAAAATCAACTTTAAAAAATTCTAAAAACCAATAGGTACCCTTTTAATTTCAAAAGATTTCAACATTGTGCGCCTATTTTTTGTTGCACTACCTTGCGCAACATGTCAACTTTTAAAAGATACTCGATTTTAACAAATACGACTTATAGTTTTATCAGAGAACATCATATTGCCCGTATGGAAAATTTTTTCGAAGCGTCAATTTTATGACGTTTTTCCCGAAAAACAAGTGGAAAACGTGAAAGAAACGTTTTGGTCTCGCGCTATTATAAGCACCACACGCTCCATTTAAGTTGTACTATTTCGCGCATCATGTATTCTATTATAAAATACCCGGTTTTATGCAATACTACTTATAGTTTTAATCTGGCGCAAGGTTCCGCACGAACGGGTGATTTTTTAAGGACGTCAATATTTTGACGTTTTTCTTGAAAAACAAGTGAAAACCATGAAAGATATCGGGATATATTTTTCGGTCATTAGCGCTATGCGCCTATTTTTTGTTGCACTACCTTGCGCAACATGTCAACTTTTAAAAGATACTCGATTTTAACAAATACGACTTATAGTTTTATCAGAGAACATCATATTGCCCGTATGGAAAATTTTTTCGAAGCGTCAATTTTATGACGTTTTTCCCGAAAAACAAGTGGAAAACGTGAAAGAAACGTTTTGGTCTCGCGCTATTATAAGCACCACACGCTCCATTTAAGTTGTACTATTTCGCGCATCATGTATTCTATTATAAAATACCCGGTTTTATGCAATACTACTTATAGTTTTAATCTGGCGCAAGGTTCCGCACGAACGGGTGATTTTTTAAGGACGTCAATATTTTGACGTTTTTCTTGAAAAACAAGTGAAAACCATGAAAGATATCGGGATATATTTTTCGGTCATTAGCGCTATGCGCCTATTTTTTGTTGCACTACCTTGCGCAACATGTCAACTTTTAAAAGATACTCGATTTTAACAAATACGACTTATAGTTTTATCAGAGAACATCATATTGCCCGTATGGAAAATTTTTTCGAAGCGTCAATTTTATGACGTTTTTCCCGAAAAACAAGTGGAAAACGTGAAAGAAACGTTTTGGTCTCGCGCTATTATAAGCACCACACGCTCCATTTAAGTTGTACTATTTCGCGCATCATGTATTCTATTATAAAATACCCGGTTTTATGCAATACTACTTATAGTTTTAATCTGGCGCAAGGTTCCGCACGAACGGGTGATTTTTTAAGGACGTCAATATTTTGACGTTTTTCTTGAAAAACAAGTGAAAACCATGAAAGATATCGGGATATATTTTTCGGTCATTAGCGCTATGCGCCTATTTTTTGTTGCACTACCTTGCGCAACATGTCAACTTTTAAAAGATACTCGATTTTAACAAATACGACTTATAGTTTTATCAGAGAACATCATATTGCCCGTATGGAAAATTTTTTCGAAGCGTCAATTTTATGACGTTTTTCCCGAAAAACAAGTGGAAAACGTGAAAGAAACGTTTTGGTCTCGCGCTATTATAAGCACCACACGCTCCATTTAAGTTGTACTATTTCGCGCATCATGTATTCTATTATAAAATACCCGGTTTTATGCAATACTACTTATAGTTTTAATCTGGCGCAAGGTTCCGCACGAACGGGTGATTTTTTAAGGACGTCAATATTTTGACGTTTTTCTTGAAAAACAAGTGAAAACCATGAAAGATATCGGGATATATTTTTCGGTCATTAGCGCTATGCGCCTATTTTTTGTTGCACTACCTTGCGCAACATGTCAACTTTTAAAAGATACTCGATTTTAACAAATACGACTTATAGTTTTATCAGAGAACATCATATTGCCCGTATGGAAAATTTTTTCGAAGCGTCAATTTTATGACGTTTTTCCCGAAAAACAAGTGGAAAACGTGAAAGAAACGTTTTGGTCTCGCGCTATTATAAGCACCACACGCTCCATTTAAGTTGTACTATTTCGCGCATCATGTATTCTATTATAAAATACCCGGTTTTATGCAATACTACTTATAGTTTTAATCTGGCGCAAGGTTCCGCACGAACGGGTGATTTTTTAAGGACGTCAATATTTTGACGTTTTTCTTGAAAAACAAGTGAAAACCATGAAAGATATCGGGATATATTTTTCGGTCATTAGCGCTATGCGCCTATTTTTTGTTGCACTACCTTGCGCAACATGTCAACTTTTAAAAGATACTCGATTTTAACAAATACGACTTATAGTTTTATCAGAGAACATCATATTGCCCGTATGGAAAATTTTTTCGAAGCGTCAATTTTATGACGTTTTTCCCGAAAAACAAGTGGAAAACGTGAAAGAAACGTTTTGGTCTCGCGCTATTATAAGCACCACACGCTCCATTTAAGTTGTACTATTTCGCGCATCATGTATTCTATTATAAAATACCCGGTTTTATGCAATACTACTTATAGTTTTAATCTGGCGCAAGGTTCCGCACGAACGGGTGATTTTTTAAGGACGTCAATATTTTGACGTTTTTCTTGAAAAACAAGTGAAAACCATGAAAGATATCGGGATATATTTTTCGGTCATTAGCGCTATGCGCCTATTTTTTGTTGCACTACCTTGCGCAACATGTCAACTTTTAAAAGATACTCGATTTTAACAAATACGACTTATAGTTTTATCAGAGAACATCATATTGCCCGTATGGAAAATTTTTTCGAAGCGTCAATTTTATGACGTTTTTCCCGAAAAACAAGTGGAAAACGTGAAAGAAACGTTTTGGTCTCGCGCTATTATAAGCACCACACGCTCCATTTAAGTTGTACTATTTCGCGCATCATGTATTCTATTATAAAATACCCGGTTTTATGCAATACTACTTATAGTTTTAATCTGGCGCAAGGTTCCGCACGAACGGGTGATTTTTTAAGGACGTCAATATTTTGACGTTTTTCTTGAAAAACAAGTGAAAACCATGAAAGATATCGGGATATATTTTTCGGTCATTAGCGCTATGCGCCTATTTTTTGTTGCACTACCTTGCGCAACATGTCAACTTTTAAAAGATACTCGATTTTAACAAATACGACTTATAGTTTTATCAGAGAACATCATATTGCCCGTATGGAAAATTTTTTCGAAGCGTCAATTTTATGACGTTTTTCCCGAAAAACAAGTGGAAAACGTGAAAGAAACGTTTTGGTCTCGCGCTATTATAAGCACCACACGCTCCATTTAAGTTGTACTATTTCGCGCATCATGTATTCTATTATAAAATACCCGGTTTTATGCAATACTACTTATAGTTTTAATCTGGCGCAAGGTTCCGCACGAACGGGTGATTTTTTAAGGACGTCAATATTTTGACGTTTTTCTTGAAAAACAAGTGAAAACCATGAAAGATATCGGGATATATTTTTCGGTCATTAGCGCTATGCGCCTATTTTTTGTTGCACTACCTTGCGCAACATGTCAACTTTTAAAAGATACTCGATTTTAACAAATACGACTTATAGTTTTATCAGAGAACATCATATTGCCCGTATGGAAAATTTTTTCGAAGCGTCAATTTTATGACGTTTTTCCCGAAAAACAAGTGGAAAACGTGAAAGAAACGTTTTGGTCTCGCGCTATTATAAGCACCACACGCTCCATTTAAGTTGTACTATTTCGCGCATCATGTATTCTATTATAAAATACCCGGTTTTATGCAATACTACTTATAGTTTTAATCTGGCGCAAGGTTCCGCACGAACGGGTGATTTTTTAAGGACGTCAATATTTTGACGTTTTTCTTGAAAAACAAGTGAAAACCATGAAAGATATCGGGATATATTTTTCGGTCATTAGCGCTATGCGCCTATTTTTTGTTGCACTACCTTGCGCAACATGTCAACTTTTAAAAGATACTCGATTTTAACAAATACGACTTATAGTTTTATCAGAGAACATCATATTGCCCGTATGGAAAATTTTTTCGAAGCGTCAATTTTATGACGTTTTTCCCGAAAAACAAGTGGAAAACGTGAAAGAAACGTTTTGGTCTCGCGCTATTATAAGCACCACACGCTCCATTTAAGTTGTACTATTTCGCGCATCATGTATTCTATTATAAAATACCCGGTTTTATGCAATACTACTTATAGTTTTAATCTGGCGCAAGGTTCCGCACGAACGGGTGATTTTTTAAGGACGTCAATATTTTGACGTTTTTCTTGAAAAACAAGTGAAAACCATGAAAGATATCGGGATATATTTTTCGGTCATTAGCGCTATGCGCCTATTTTTTGTTGCACTACCTTGCGCAACATGTCAACTTTTAAAAGATACTCGATTTTAACAAATACGACTTATAGTTTTATCAGAGAACATCATATTGCCCGTATGGAAAATTTTTTCGAAGCGTCAATTTTATGACGTTTTTCCCGAAAAACAAGTGGAAAACGTGAAAGAAACGTTTTGGTCTCGCGCTATTATAAGCACCACACGCTCCATTTAAGTTGTACTATTTCGCGCATCATGTATTCTATTATAAAATACCCGGTTTTATGCAATACTACTTATAGTTTTAATCTGGCGCAAGGTTCCGCACGAACGGGTGATTTTTTAAGGACGTCAATATTTTGACGTTTTTCTTGAAAAACAAGTGAAAACCATGAAAGATATCGGGATATATTTTTCGGTCATTAGCGCTATGCGCCTATTTTTTGTTGCACTACCTTGCGCAACATGTCAACTTTTAAAAGATACTCGATTTTAACAAATACGACTTATAGTTTTATCAGAGAACATCATATTGCCCGTATGGAAAATTTTTTCGAAGCGTCAATTTTATGACGTTTTTCCCGAAAAACAAGTGGAAAACGTGAAAGAAACGTTTTGGTCTCGCGCTATTATAAGCACCACACGCTCCATTTAAGTTGTACTATTTCGCGCATCATGTATTCTATTATAAAATACCCGGTTTTATGCAATACTACTTATAGTTTTAATCTGGCGCAAGGTTCCGCACGAACGGGTGATTTTTTAAGGACGTCAATATTTTGACGTTTTTCTTGAAAAACAAGTGAAAACCATGAAAGATATCGGGATATATTTTTCGGTCATTAGCGCTATGCGCCTATTTTTTGTTGCACTACCTTGCGCAACATGTCAACTTTTAAAAGATACTCGATTTTAACAAATACGACTTATAGTTTTATCAGAGAACATCATATTGCCCGTATGGAAAATTTTTTCGAAGCGTCAATTTTATGACGTTTTTCCCGAAAAACAAGTGGAAAACGTGAAAGAAACGTTTTGGTCTCGCGCTATTATAAGCACCACACGCTCCATTTAAGTTGTACTATTTCGCGCATCATGTATTCTATTATAAAATACCCGGTTTTATGCAATACTACTTATAGTTTTAATCTGGCGCAAGGTTCCGCACGAACGGGTGATTTTTTAAGGACGTCAATATTTTGACGTTTTTCTTGAAAAACAAGTGAAAACCATGAAAGATATCGGGATATATTTTTCGGTCATTAGCGCTATGCGCCTATTTTTTGTTGCACTACCTTGCGCAACATGTCAACTTTTAAAAGATACTCGATTTTAACAAATACGACTTATAGTTTTATCAGAGAACATCATATTGCCCGTATGGAAAATTTTTTCGAAGCGTCAATTTTATGACGTTTTTCCCGAAAAACAAGTGGAAAACGTGAAAGAAACGTTTTGGTCTCGCGCTATTATAAGCACCACACGCTCCATTTAAGTTGTACTATTTCGCGCATCATGTATTCTATTATAAAATACCCGGTTTTATGCAATACTACTTATAGTTTTAATCTGGCGCAAGGTTCCGCACGAACGGGTGATTTTTTAAGGACGTCAATATTTTGACGTTTTTCTTGAAAAACAAGTGAAAACCATGAAAGATATCGGGATATATTTTTCGGTCATTAGCGCTATGCGCCTATTTTTTGTTGCACTACCTTGCGCAACATGTCAACTTTTAAAAGATACTCGATTTTAACAAATACGACTTATAGTTTTATCAGAGAACATCATATTGCCCGTATGGAAAATTTTTTCGAAGCGTCAATTTTATGACGTTTTTCCCGAAAAACAAGTGGAAAACGTGAAAGAAACGTTTTGGTCTCGCGCTATTATAAGCACCACACGCTCCATTTAAGTTGTACTATTTCGCGCATCATGTATTCTATTATAAAATACCCGGTTTTATGCAATACTACTTATAGTTTTAATCTGGCGCAAGGTTCCGCACGAACGGGTGATTTTTTAAGGACGTCAATATTTTGACGTTTTTCTTGAAAAACAAGTGAAAACCATGAAAGATATCGGGATATATTTTTCGGTCATTAGCGCTATGCGCCTATTTTTTGTTGCACTACCTTGCGCAACATGTCAACTTTTAAAAGATACTCGATTTTAACAAATACGACTTATAGTTTTATCAGAGAACATCATATTGCCCGTATGGAAAATTTTTTCGAAGCGTCAATTTTATGACGTTTTTCCCGAAAAACAAGTGGAAAACGTGAAAGAAACGTTTTGGTCTCGCGCTATTATAAGCACCACACGCTCCATTTAAGTTGTACTATTTCGCGCATCATGTATTCTATTATAAAATACCCGGTTTTATGCAATACTACTTATAGTTTTAATCTGGCGCAAGGTTCCGCACGAACGGGTGATTTTTTAAGGACGTCAATATTTTGACGTTTTTCTTGAAAAACAAGTGAAAACCATGAAAGATATCGGGATATATTTTTCGGTCATTAGCGCTATGCGCCTATTTTTTGTTGCACTACCTTGCGCAACATGTCAACTTTTAAAAGATACTCGATTTTAACAAATACGACTTATAGTTTTATCAGAGAACATCATATTGCCCGTATGGAAAATTTTTTCGAAGCGTCAATTTTATGACGTTTTTCCCGAAAAACAAGTGGAAAACGTGAAAGAAACGTTTTGGTCTCGCGCTATTATAAGCACCACA
>OZ020313.1:17221634-17299155 GCA_963971305.1 Arcuatula senhousia
ACAAGTGAAAACCATGAAAGATATCGGGATATATTTTTCGGTCATTAGCGCTATGCGCCTATTTTTTGTTGCACTACCTTGCGCAACATGTCAACTTTTAAAAGATACTCGATTTTAACAAATACGACTTATAGTTTTATCAGAGAACATCATATTGCCCGTATGGAAATTTTTTTCGAAGCGTCAATTTTATGACGTTTTTCCCGAAAAACAAGTGGAAAACGGGAAAGAAACGTTTTGGTCTCGCGCTATTATAAGCACCACACGCTCCATTTAAGTTGTACTATTTCCGCGCATCATGTATTCTATTATAAAATACCCGGTTTTATGCAATACTACTTATAGTTTTAATCTGGCGCAAGGTTCCGCACGAACGGTTGATTTTTTAAGGACGTCAATATTTTGACGTTTTTCTTGAAAAACAAGTGAAAACCATGAAAGATATCGGGATATATTTTTCGGTCATTAGCGCTATGCGCCTATTTTTTGTTGCACTACCTTGCGCAACATGTCAACCTTTCAAAAGATACTCGATTTTAACAAATACGACTTATAGTTTTATCAGAGAACATCAAATTGCCCGTATGGAAATTTTTTTTTGAAGCGTCAATTTTATGACGTTTTTCCCGAAAAAACAAGTGGAAAACGTGAAAGAAACGTTTTGGTCTCGCGCTATTATAAGCACCACACGCTCCATTTAAGTTGTACTATATCGCGCATCATGTATTCTATTATAAAATACCCAGTTTTATGCAATACTACTTATAGTTTTAATATGGCGCAAGGTTCCGCACGAACGGGTGATTTTTTAAGGACGTCAATATTTTGACGTTTTTCTTGAAAAACAAGTGAAAACCATGAAAGATATCGGGATATATTTTTCGGTCATTAGCGCTATGCGCCTATTTTTTGTTGCACTACCTTGCGCAACATGTCAACTTTTAAAAGATACTCGATTTTAACAAATACGACTTATAGTTTAATCAGAGAACATCAAATTGCTCGTATGGAAATTTTTTTTTGAAGCGTCAATTTTATGACGTTTTTCCCGAAAAACAAGTGGAAAACGTGAAAGAAACGTTTTGGTCTCGCGCTATTATAAGCACCACACGCTCCATTTAAGTTGTACTATTTCGCGCATCATGTATTCTATTATAAAATACCCAGTTTTATGCAATACTACTTATAGTTTTAATCTGGCGCAAGGTTCCGCACGAACGGGTGATTTTTTAAGGACGTCAATATTTTGACGTTTTTCTTGAAAAAACAAGTGAAAACCATGAAAGATATCGGGATATATTTTTCGGTCATTAGCGCTATGCGCCTATTTTTTGTTGCACTACCTTGCGCAACATGTCAACTTTTAAAAGATACTCGATTTTAACAAATACGACTTATAGTTTTATCAGAGAACATCATATTGCCCGTATGGAAATTTTTTTCGAAGCGTCAATTTTATGACGTTTTTCCCGAAAAACAAGTGGAAAACGTGAAAGAAACGTTTTTGGTCTCGCGCTATTATAAGCACCACACGCTCCATTTAAGTTGTACTATTTCGCGCATCATGTATTCTATTATAAAATACCCGGTTTTATGCAATACTACTTATAGTTTTAATCTGGCGCAAGGTTCCGCACGAACGGGTGATTTTTAAGGACGTCAATATTTTGACGTTTTTCTTGAAAAACAAGTGAAAACCATGAAAGATATCGGGATATATTTTTCGGTCATTAGCGCTATGCGCCTATTTTTTGTTGCACTACCTTGCGCAACATGTCAACTTTTAAAAGATACTCGATTTTAACAAATACGACTTATAGTTTTATCAGAGAACATCAAATTGCCCGTATGGAAATTTTTTTTTGAAGCGTCAATTTTATGACGTTTTTCCCGAAAAACAAGTGGAAAACGTGAAAGAAACGTTTTGGTCTCGCGCTATTATAAGCACCACACGCTCCATTTAAGTTGTACTATTTCGCGCATCATGTATTCTATTATAAAATACCCAGTTTTTATGCAATACTACTTATAGTTTTAATCTGGCGCAAGGTTCCGCACGAACGGGTGATTTTTTAAGGACGTCAATATTTTGACGTTTTTCTTGAAAAACAAGTGAAAACCATGAAAGATATCGGGATATATTTTTTCGGTCATAAGCGCTATGCGCCTATTTTTTGTTGCACTACCTTGCGCAACATGTCAACTTTTAAAAGATACTCGATTTTAACAAATACGACTTATAGTTTTATCAGAGAACATCATATTGCCCGTATGGAAATTTTTTTCGAAGCGTCAATTTTATGTCGTTTTTCCCGAAAAACAAGTGAAAAACGTGAAAGAAACGTTTTGGTCTCGCGCTATTATAAGCACCACACGCTCCATTTAAGTTGTACTATTTCGCGCATCATGTATTCTATTATAAAATACCCAGTTTTATGCAATACTACTTATAGTTTTAATCTGGCGCAAGGTTCCGCACGAACGGGTGATTTTTTAAGGACGTCAATATTTGACGTTTTTCTTGAAAAACAAGTGAAAACCATGAAAGATATCGGGATATATTTTTCGGTCATTAGCGCTATGCGCCTATTTTTTGTTGCACTACCTTGCGCAACATGTCAACTTTTAAAAGATACTCGATTTTAACAAATACGACTTATAGTTTTATCAGAGAACATCAAATTGCCCGTATGGAAATTTTTTTTTGAAGCGTCAATTTTATGACGTTTTTCCCGAAAAACAAGTGGAAAACGTGAAAGAAACGTTTTGGTCTCGCGCTATTATAAGCACCACACGCTCCATTTAAGTTGTACTATTTCGCGCATCATGTATTCTATTATAAAATACCCAGTTTTATGCAATACTACTTATAGTTTTAATCTGGCGCAAGGTCCCGCACGAACGGGTGATTTTTTAAGGACGTCAATATTTTGACGTTTTTCTTGAAAAACAAGTGAAAACCATGAAAGATATCGGGATATATTTTTTCGGTCATTAGCGCTATGCGCCTATTTTTTGTTGCACTACCTTGCGCAACATGTCAACTTTTAAAAGATACTCGATTTTAACAAATACGACTTATAGTTTTATCAGAGAACATCATATTGCCCGTATGGAAATTTTTTTCGAAGCGTCAATTTTATGACGTTTTTCCCGAAAAACAAGTGGAAAACGTGAAAGAAACGTTTTGGTCTCGCGCTATTATAAGCACCACACGCTCCATTTAAGTTGTACTATTTCGCGCATCATGTATTCTATTATAAAATACCCAGTTTTATGCAATACTACTTATAGTTTTAATCTGGCGCAAGGTTCCGCACGAACGGGTGATTTTTTTAAGGACGTCAATATTTTGACGTTTTTCTTGAAAAACAAGTGAAAACCATGAAAGATATCGGGATATATTTTTCGGTCATTAGCGCTATGCGCCTATTTTTTATTGCACTACCTTGCGCAACATGTCAACTTTTAAAAGATACTCGATTTTAACAAATACGACTTATAGTTTTATCAGAGAACATCATATTGCCCGTATGGAAATTTTTTTCGAAGCGTCAATTTTATGACGTTTTTCCCGAAAAACAAGTGGAAAACGTGAAAGAAACGTTTTGGTCTCGCGCTATTATAAGCACCACACGCTCCATTTAAGTTGTACTATTTCGCGCATCATGTATTCTATTATAAAACACCCGGTTTTATGCAATACTACTTATAGTTTTAATCTGGCGCAAGGTTCCGCACGAACGGGTGATTTTTTAAGGACGTCAATATTTTGACGTTTTTCTTGAAAAACAAGTGAAAACCATGAAAGATATCGGGATATATTTTTCGGTCATTAGCGCTATGCGCCTATTTTTTGTTGCACTACCTTGCGCAACATGTCAACTTTTAAAAGATACTCGATTTTAACAAATACGACTTATAGTTTTATCAGAGAACATCATATTGCCCGTATGGAAATTTTTTTCGAAGCGTCAATTTTATGACGTTTTTCCCGAAAAACAAGTGGAAAACGTGAAAGAAACGTTTTGGTCTCGCGCTATTATAAGCACCACACGCTCCATTTAAGTTGTACTATTTCGCGCATCATGTATTCTATTATAAAATACCCGGTTTTATGCAATACTACTTATAGTTTTAATCTGGCGCAAGGTTCCGCACGAACGGGTGATTTTTTAAGGACGTCAATATTTTGACGTTTTTCTTGAAAAACAAGTGAAAACCATGAAAGATATCGGGATATATTTTTCGGTCATTAGCGCTATGCGCCTATTTTTTGTTGCACTACCTTGCGCAACATGTCAACTTTTAAAAGATACTCGATTTTAACAAATACGACTTATAGTTTTATCAGAGAACATCATATTGCCCGTATGGAAATTTTTTTCGAAGCGTCAATTTTATGACGTTTTTCCCGAAAAACAAGTGGAAAACGTGAAAGAAACGTTTTGGTCTCGCGCTATTATAAGCACCACACGCTCCATTTAAGTTGTACTATTTCGCGCATCATGTATTCTATTATAAAATACCCGGTTTTATGCAATACTACTTATAGTTTTAATCTGGCGCAAGGTTCCGCACGAACGGGTGATTTTTTAAGGACGTCAATATTTTGACGTTTTTCTTGAAAAACAAGTGAAAACCATGAAAGATATCGGGATATATTTTTCGGTCATTAGCGCTATGCGCCTATTTTTTGTTGCACTACCTTGCGCAACATGTCAACTTTTAAAAGATACTCGATTTTAAACAAATACGACTTATAGTTTTATCAGAGAACATCATATTGCCCGTATGGAAATTTTTTTCGAAGCGTCAATTTTATGACGTTTTTCCCGAAAAACAAGTGGAAAACGTGAAAGAAACGTTTTGGTCTCGCGCTATTATAAGCACCACACGCTCCATTTAAGTTGTACTATTTCGCGCATCATGTATTCTATTATAAAATACCCGGTTTTATGCAATACTACTTATAGTTTTAATCTGGCGCAAGGTTCCGCACGAACGGGTGATTTTTTAAGGACGTCAATATTTTGACGTTTTTCTTGAAAAACAAGTGAAAACCATGAAAGATATCGGGATATATTTTTCGGTCATTAGCGCTATGCGCCTATTTTTTGTTGCACTACCTTGCGCAACATGTCAACTTTCAAAAGATACTCGATTTTAACAAATACGACTTATAGTTTTATCAGAGAACATCAAATTGCCCGTATGGAAATTTTTTTTTCGAAGCGTCAATTTTATGACGTTTTTCCCGAAAAACAAGTGGAAAACGTGAAAGAAACGTTTTGGTCTCGCGCTATTATAAGCACCACACGCTCCATTTAAGTTGTACTATTTTGCGCATCATGTATTCTATTATAAAATACCCAGTTTTATGCAATACTACTTATAGTTTTAATATGGCGCAAGGTTCCGCACGAACGGGTGATTTTTTAAGGACGTCAATATTTTGACGTTTTTCTTGAAAAACAAGTGAAAACCATGAAAGATATCGGGATATATTTTTCGGTCATTAGCGCTATGTGCCTATTTTTTGTTGCACTACCTTGCGCAACATGTCAACTTTTAAAAGATACTCGATTTTAACAAATACGACTTATAGTTTTATCAGAGAACATCATATTGCCCGTATGGAAATTTTTTTCGAAGCGTCAATTTTATGACGTTTTTCCCGAAAAACAAGTGGAAAACGTGAAAGAAACGTTTTGGTCTCGCGCTATTATAAGCACCACACGCTCCATTTAAGTTGTACTATTTCGCGCATCATGTATTCTATTATAAAATACCCCGGTTTTATGCAATACTACTTATAGTTTTAATCTGGCGCAAGGTTCCGCACTAACGGGTGATTTTTAAGGACGTCAATATTTTGACGTTATTCTTGAAAAACAAGTGAAAACCATGAAAGATATCGGGATATATTTTTCGGTCATTAGCGCTATGCGCCTATTTTTTGTTGCACTACCTTGCGCAACATGTCAACTTTTAAAAGATACTCGATTTTAACAAATACGACTTATAGTTTTATCAGAGAACATCATATTGCCCGTATGGAAATTTTTTTTCGAAGCGTCAATTTTATGACGTTTTTCCCGAAAAACAAGTGGAAAACGTGAAAGAAACGTTTTGGTCTCGCGCTATTATAAGCACCACACGCTCCATTTAAGTTGTACTATTTCGCGCATCATGTATTCTATTATAAAATACCCGGTTTTATGCAATACTACTTATAGTTTTAATCTGGCGCAAGGTTCCGCACGAACGGGTGATTTTTTAAGGACGTCAATATTTTGACGTTTTTCTTGAAAAACAAGGTGAAAACCATGAAAAATATCGGGATATATTTTTCGGTCATTAGCGCTATGTGCCTATTTTTTGTTGCACTACCTTGCGCAACATGTCAACTTTTAAAAGATACTCGATTTTAACAAATACGACTTATAGTTTTATCAGAGAACATCATATTGCCCGTATGGAAATTTTTTTCGAAGCGTCAATTTTATGACGTTTTTCCCGAAAAACAAGTGGAAAACGTGAAAGAAACGTTTTGGTCTCGCGCTATTATAAGCACCACACGCTCCATTTAAGTTGTACTATTTTCGCGCATCATGTATTCTATTATAAAATACCCGGTTTTATGCAATACTACTTATAGTTTTAATCTGGCGCAAGGTTCCGCACGAACGGGTGATTTTTTAAGGACGTCAATATTTTGACGTTTTTCTTGAAAAACAAGTGAAAACCATGAAAGATATCGGGATATATTTTTCGGTCATTAGCGCTATGCGCCTATTTTTTGTTGCACTACCTTGCGCAACATGTCAACTTTTAAAAGATACTCGATTTTAACAAATACGACTTATAGTTTTATCAGAGAACATAATATTGCCCGTATGGAAATTTTTTTCGAAGCGTCAATTTTATGACGTTTTTCCCGAAAAACAAGTGGAAAACGTGAAAGAAACGTTTTGGTCTCGCGCTATTATAAGCACCACACGCTCCATTTAAGTTGTACTATTTCGCGCATCATGTATTCTATTATAAAATACCCGGTTTTATGCAATACTACTTATAGTTTTAATCTGGCGCAAGGTTCCGCACGAACGGGTGATTTTTTAAGGACGTCAATATTTTGACGTTTTTCTTGAAAAACAAGTGAAAACCATGAAAGATATCGGGATATATTTTTCGGTCATTAGCGCTATGCGCCTATTTTTTGTTGCACTACCGTGCGCAATATGTCAACTTTTAAAAGATACTCGTTTTAACAAATACGACTTATAGTTTTATCAGAGAACATCATATTGCCCGTATGGAAATTTTTTTCGAAGCGTCAATTTATGACGTTTTTCCCGAAAAACAAGTGGAAAACGTGAAAGAAACGTTTTGGTCTCGCGCTATTATAAGCACCACACGCTCCATTTAAGTTGTACTATTTCGCGCATCATGTATTCTATTATAAAATACCCGGTTTTATGCAATACTACTTATAGTTTTAATCTGGCGCAAGGTTCCGCACGAACGGGTTGATTTTTTAAGGACGTCAATATTTTGACGTTTTTCTTGAAAAACAATTGAAAACCATGAAAGATATCGGGATATATTTTTCGGTCATTAGCGCTATGCGCCTATTTTTTGTTGCACTACCTTACGCAACATGTCAACTTTTAAAAGATACTCGATTTTAACAAATACGACTTATAGTTTTATCAGAGAACATCAAATTGCCCGTATGGAAATTTTTTTTTGAAGCGTCAATTTTATGACGTTTTTCCCCGAAAAACAAGTGGAAAACGTGAAAGAAACGTTTTGGTCTCGCGCTATTATAAGCACCACACGCTCCATTTAAGTTGTACTATTTCGCGCATCATGTATTCTATTATAAAATACCCAGTTTTATGCAATACTACTTATAGTTTTAATCTGGCGCAAGGTTCCGCACGAACGGGTGATTTTTTAAGGACGTCAATATTTTGACGTTTTTCTTGAAAAACAAGTGAAAACCATGAAAGATATCGGGATATATTTTTCGGTCATAAGCGCTATGCACCTATTTTTTGTTGCACTACCTTGCGCAACATGTCAACTTTTAAAAGATACTCGATTTTAACAAATACGACTTATAGTTTTATCAGAGAACATCATATTGCCCGTATGGAAATTTTTTTCGAAGCGTCAATTTTATGACGTTTTTCCCGAAAAACAAGTGGAAAACGTGAAAGAAACGTTTTGGTCTCGCGCTATTATAAGCACCACACGCTCCATTTAAGTTGTACTATTTCGCGCATCATGTATTCTATTATAAAATACCCAGTTTTATGCAATACTACTTATAGTTTTAATCTGGCGCAAGGTTCCGCACGAACGGGTGATTTTTTTAAGGACGTCAATATTTTGACGTTTTTCTTGAAAAACAAGTGAAAACCATGAAAGATATCGGGATATATTTTTCGGTCATTAGCGCTATGCGCCTATTTTTTGTTGCACTACCTTGCGCAACATGTCAACTTTTAAAAGATACTCGATTTTAACAAATACGACTTATAGTTTTATCAGAGAACATCATATTGCCCGTATGGAAATTTTTTTCGAAGCGTCAATTTTATGACGTTTTTCCCGAAAAACAAGTGGAAAACGTGAAAGAAACGTTTTGGTCTCGCGCTATTATAAGCACCACACGCTCCATTTAAGTTGTACTATTTCGCACATCATGTATTCTATTATAAATACCCGGTTTTATGCAATACTACTTATAGTTTTAATCTGGCCGCAAGGTTCCGCACGAACGGGTGATTTTTTAAGGACGTCAATATTTTGACGTTTTTCTTGAAAAACAAGTGAAAACCATGAAAGATATCGGGATATATTTTTCGGGCATTAGCGCTATGCGCCTATTTTTTGTTGCACTACCTTGCGCAACATGTCAACTTTCAAAAGATACTCGATTTTAACAAATACGACTTATAGTTTTATCAGAGAACATCAAATTGCCCGTATGGAAATTTTTTTTTGAAGCGTCAATTTTATGACTTTTTTCCCGAAAAACAAGTGGAAAACGTGAAAGAAACGTTTTGGTCTCGCGCTATTATAAGCACCACACGCTCCATTTAAGTTGTACTATTTCGCGCATCATGTATTCTATTATAAAATACCCAGTTTTATGCAATACTACTTATAGTTTTAATCTGGCGCAAGGTTCCGCACGAACGGGTGATTTTTTAAGGACGTCAATATTTTGACGTTTTTCTTGAAAAACAAGTGAAAAACCATGAAAGATATCGGGATATATTTTTCGGTCATTAGCGCTATGTGCCTATTTTTTGTTGCACTACCTTGCGCAACATGTCAACTTTTAAAAGATACTCGATTTTAACAAATACGACTTATAGTTTTATCAGAGAACATCATATTGCCCGTATGGAAATTTTTTTCGAAGCGTCAATTTTATGACGTTTTTCCCGAAAAACAAGTGGAAAACGTGAAAGAAACGTTTTGGTCTCGCGCTATTATAAGCACCACACGCTCCATTTAAGTTGTACTATTTCGCGCATCATGTATTCTATTATAAAATACCCGGTTTTATGCAATACTACTTATAGTTTTAATCTGGCGCAAGGTTCCGCACGAACGGGTGATTTTTTAAGGACGTCAATATTTTGACGTTTTTTCTTGAAAAACAAGTGAAAACCATGAAAGATATCGGGATATATTTTTCGGTCATTAGCGCTATGCGCCTATTTTTTGTTGCACTACCTTGCGCAACATGTCAACTTTTAAAAGATACTCGATTTTAACAAATACGACTTATAGTTTTATCAGAGAACATCATATTGCCCGTATGGAAATTTTTTTCGAAGCGTCAATTTTATGACGTTTTTCCCGAAAAACAAGTGGAAAACGTGAAAGAAACGTTTTGGTCCCGCGCTATTATAAGCACCACACGCTCCATTTAAGTTGTACTATTTCGCGCATCATGTATTCTATTATAAAATACCCGGTTTTATGCAATACTACTTATAGTTTTAATCTGGCGCAAGGTTCCGCACGAACGGGTGATTTTTTAAGGACGTCAATATTTTGACGTTTTTCTTGAAAAACAAGTGAAAACCATGAAAGATATCGGGATATATTTTTCGGTCATTAGCGCTATGCGCCTATTTTTTGTTGCACTACCTTGCGCAACATGTCAACTTTTAAAAGATACTCGATTTTAACAAATACGACTTATAGTTTTATCAGAGAACATCATATTGCCCGTATGGAAATTTTTTTCGAAGCGTCAATTTTATGACGTTTTTCCCGAAAAACAAGTGGAAAACGTGAAAGAAACGTTTTGGTCTCGCGCTATTACCGTATAGCGGGTAATTTTCGCGGCGTGCAAATTTCGCGATTTCATACCAAATGACCAAATTGTTATTTACACGGATATTTATTTTCGCGATTTAATAATATTTCCAATACAAATTTATGTTAATTCTATTTGACACGGGTTCTAAATTTCGCGATAGAGTAATGGTCGCGAATATAGCGAAAATAAGAACCTCGCGAAAATTTCCCGCTGTACGGTATAAGCACCACACGCTCCATTTAAGTTGTACTATTTCGCGCATCATGTATTCTATTATAAAATACCCGGTTTTATGCAATACTACTTATAGTTTTAATCTGGCGCAAGGTTCCGCACGAACGGGTGATTTTTTAAGGACGTCAATATTTTGACGTTTTTCTTGAAAAACAAGTGAAAACCATGAAAGATATCGGGATATATTTTTCGGTCATTAGCGCTATGCGCCTATTTTTTGTTGCACTACCTTGCACAACATGTCAACTTTTAAAAGATACTCGATTTTAACAAATACGACTTATAGTTTTATCAGAGAACATCAAATTGCCCGTATGGAAATTTTTTTTTGAAGCGTCAATTTTATGACGTTTTTCCCGAAAAACAAGTGGAAAACGTGAAAGAAACGTTTTGGTCTCGCGCTATTATAAGCACCACACGCTCCATTTAAGTTGTACTATTTCGCGCATCATGTATTCTATTATAAAATACCCAGTTTTATGCAATACTACTTATAGTTTTAATCTGGCGCAAGGTTCCGCACGAACGGGTGATTTTTTAAGGACGTCAATATTTTGACGTTTTTCTTGAAAAACAAGTGAAAACCATGAAAGATATCGGGATATATTTTTCGGTCATAAGCGCTATGTGCCTATTTTTTGTTGCACTACCTTGCGCAACATGTCAACTTTTAAAAGATACTCGATTTTAACAAATACGACTTATAGTTTTATCAGAGAACATCATATTTCCCGTATGGAATTTTTTTTCGAAGCGTCAATTTTATGACGTTTTTCCCGAAAAACAAGTGGAAAACGTGAAAGAAACGTTTTGGTCTCGCGCTATTATAAGCACCACACGCTCCATTTAAGTTGTACTATTTCGCGCATCATGTATTCTATTATAAAATACCCGGTTTTATGCAATACTACTTATAGTTTTAATCTGGCGCAAGGTTCCGCACGAACGGGTGATTTTTTAAGGACGTCAATATTTTGACGTTTTTCTTGAAAAACAAGTGAAAACCATGAAAGATATCGGGATATATTTTTCGGTCATTAGCGCTATGCGCCTATTTTTTGTTGCACTACCTTGCGCAACATGTCAACTTTTAAAAGATACTCGATTTTAACAAATACGACTTATAGTTTTATCAGAGAACATCATATTGCCCGTATGGAAATTTTTTTCGAAGCGTCAATTTTATGACGTTTTTCCCGAAAAACAAGTGGAAAACGTGAAAGAAACGTTTTGGTCTCGCGCTATTATAAGCACCACACGCTCCATTTAAGTTGTACTATTTCGCGCATCATGTATTCTATTATAAAATACCCGGTTTTATGCAATACTACTTATAGTTTTAATCTGGCGCAAGGTTCCGCACGAACGGGTGATTTTTTAAGGACGTCAATATTTTGACGTTTTTCTTGAAAAACAAGTGAAAACCATGAAAGATATCGGGATATATTTTTCGGTCATTAGCGCTATGCGCCTATTTTTTGTTGCACTACCTTGCGCAACATGTCAACTTTTAAAAGATACTCGATTTTAACAAATACGACTTATAGTTTTATCAGAGAACATCATATTGCCCGTATGGAAATTTTTTCGAAGCGTCAATTTTATGACGTTTTTCCCGAAAAACAAGTGGAAAACGTGAAAGAAACGTTTTGGTCTCGCGCTATTATAAGCACCACACGCTCCATTTAAGTTGTACTATTTCGCGCATCATGTATTCTATTATAAAATACCCGGTTTTATGCAATACTACTTATAGTTTTAATCTGGCGCAAGGTTCCGCACGAACGGGTGATTTTTTAAGGACGTCAATATTTTGACGTTTTTCTTGAAAAACAAGTGAAAACCATGAAAGATATCGGGATATATTTTTCGGTCATTAGCGCTATGCGCCTATTTTTTGTTGCACTACCTTGCGCAACATGTCAACTTTTAAAAGATACTCGATTTTAACAAATACGACTTATAGTTTTATCAGAGAACATCATATTGCCCGTATGGAAATTTTTTTCGAAGCGTCAATTTTATGACGTTTTTCCCGAAAAACAAGTGGAAAACGTGAAAGAAACGTTTTGGTCTCGCGCTATTATAAGCACCACACGCTCCATTTAAGTTGTACTATTTCGCGCATCATGTATTCTATTATAAAATACCCGGTTTTATGCAATACTACTTATAGTTTTAATCTGGCGCAAGGTTCCGCACGAACGGGTGATTTTTTAAGGACGTCAATATTTTGACGTTTTTCTTGAAAAACAAGTGAAAACCATGAAAGATATCGGGATATATTTTTCGGTCATTAGCGCTATGCGCCTATTTTTTGTTGCACTACCTTGCGCAACATGTCAACTTTTAAAAGATACTCGATTTTAACAAATACGACTTATAGTTTTATCAGAGAACATCATATTGCCCGTATGGAAATTTTTTCGAAGCGTCAATTTTATGACGTTTTTCCCGAAAAACAAGTGGAAAACGTGAAAGAAACGTTTTGGTCTCGCGCTATTATAAGCACCACACGCTCCATTTAAGTTGTACTATTTCGCGCATCATGTATTCTATTATAAAATACCCGGTTTTATGCAATACTACTTATAGTTTTAATCTGGCGCAAGGTTCCGCACGAACGGGTGATTTTTTAAGGACGTCAATATTTTGACGTTTTTCTTGAAAAACAAGTGAAAACCATGAAAGATATCGGGATATATTTTTCGGTCATTAGCGCTATGCGCCTATTTTTTGTTGCACTACCTTGCGCAACATGTCAACTTTTAAAAGATACTCGATTTTAACGAATACGACTAATAGTTTTATCAGAGAACATCATATTGCCCGTATGGAAATTTTTTTCGAAGCGTCAATTTTATGACGTTTTTCCCGAAAAACAAGTGGAAAACGTGAAAGAAACGTTTTGGTCTCGCGCTATTATAAGCACCACACGCTCCATTTAAGTTGTACTATTTCGCGCATCATGTATTCTATTATAAAATACCCGGTTTTATGCAATACTACTTATAGTTTTAATCTGGCGCAAGGTTCCGCACGAACGGGTGATTTTTTAAGGACGTCAATATTTTGACGTTTTTCTTGAAAAACAAGTGAAAACCATGAAAGATATCGGGATATATTTTTCAGTCATTAGCGCTATGCGCCTATTTTTTGTTGCACTACCTTGCGCAACATGTCAACTTTTAAAAGATACTCGATTTTAACAAATACGACTTATAGTTTTATCAGAGAACATCATATTGCCCGTATGGAAATTTTTTTCGAAGCGTCAATTTTATGACGTTTTTCCCGAAAAACAAGTGGAAAACGTGAAAGAAACGTTTTGGTCTCGCGCTATTATAAGCACCACACGCTCCATTTAAGTTGTACTATTTCGCGCATCATGTATTCTATTATAAAATACCCAGTTTCATGCAATACTACTTATAGTTTTAATCTGGCGCAAGGTTCCGCACGAACGGGTGATTTTTTAAGGACGTCAATATTTTGACGTTTTTCTTGAAAAACAAGTGAAAACCATGAAAGATATCGGGATATATTTTTCGGTCATTAGCGCTATGCGCCTATTTTTTGTTGCACTACCTTGCGCAACATGTCAACTTTTAAAAGATACTCGATTTTAACAAATACGACTTATAGTTTTATCAGAGAACATCAAATTGCCCGTATGGAAATTTTTTTTTGAAGCGTCAATTTTATGACGTTTTTCCCGAAAAACAAGTGGAAAACGTGAAAGAAACGTTTTGGTCTCGCGCTATTATAAGCACCACACGCTCCATTTAAGTTGTACTATTTCGCGCATCATGTATTCTATTATAAAATACCCAGTTTTATGCAATACTACTTATTGTTTTAATCTGGCGCAAGGTTCCGCACGAACGGGTGATTTTTTAAGGACGTCAATATTTTGACGTTTTTCTTGAAAAACAAGTGAAAACCATGAAAGATATCGGGATATATTTTTCGGTCATTAGCGCTATGCGCCTATTTTTTGTTGCACTACCTTGCGCAACATGTCAACTTTTAAAAGATACTCGATTTTAACAAATACGACTTATAGTTTTATCAGAGAACATCATATTGCCCGTATGGAAATTTTTTCGAAGCGTCAATTTTATGACGTTTTTCCCGAAAAACAAGTGGAAAACGTGAAAGAAACGTTTTGGTCTCGCGCTATTATAAGCACCACACGCTCCATTTAAGTTGTACTATTTCGCGCATCATGTATTCTATTATAAAATACCCGGTTTTATGCAATACTACTTATAGTTTTAATCTGGCGCAAGGTTCCGCACGAACGGGTGATTTTTTAAGGACGTCAATATTTTGACGTTTTTCTTGAAAAACAAGTGAAAACCATGAAAGATATCGGGATATATTTTTCGGTCATTAGCGCTATGCGCCTATTTTTTGTTGCACTACCTTGCGCAACATGTCAACTTTTAAAAGATACTCGATTTTAACAAATACGACTTATAGTTTTATCAGAGAACATCATATTGCCCGTATGGAAATTTTTTTCGAAGCGTCAATTTTATGACGTTTTTCCCGAAAAACAAGTGGAAAACGTGAAAGAAACGTTTTGGTCTCGCGCTATTATAAGCACCACACGCTCCATTTAAGTTGTACTATTTCGCGCATCATGTATTCTATTATAAAATACCCGGTTTTATGCAATACTACTTATAGTTTTAATCTGGCGCAAGGTTCCGCACGAACGGGTGATTTTTTAAGGACGTCAATATTTTGACGTTTTTCTTGAAAAACAAGTGAAAACCATGAAAGATATCGGGATATATTTTTCGGTCATTAGCGCTATGCGCCTATTTTTTGTTGCACTACCTTGCGCAACATGTCAACTTTTAAAAGATACTCGATTTTAACAAATACGACTTATAGTTTTATCAGAGAACATCATATTGCCCGTATGGAAATTTTTTCGAAGCGTCAATTTTATGACGTTTTTCCCGAAAAACAAGTGGAAAACGTGAAAGAAACGTTTTGGTCTCGCGCTATTATAAGCACCACACGCTCCATTTAAGTTGTACTATTTCGCGCATCATGTATTCTATTATAAAATACCCGGTTTTATGCAATACTACTTATAGTTTTAATCTGGCGCAAGGTTCCGCACGAACGGGTGATTTTTTAAGGACGTCAATATTTTGACGTTTTTCTTGAAAAACAAGTGAAAACCATGAAAGATATCGGGATATATTTTTCAGTCATTAGCGCTATGCGCCTATTTTTTGTTGCACTACCTTGCACAACATGTCAACTTTTAAAAGATACTCGATTTTAACAAATACGACTTATAGTTTTATCAGAGAACATCATATTGCCCGTATGGAAATTTTTTTCGAAGCGTCAATTTTATGACGTTTTTCCCGAAAAACAAGTGGAAAACGTGAAAGAAACGTTTTGGTCTCGCGCTATTATAAGCACCACACGCTCCATTTAAGTTGTACTATTTCGCGCATCATGTATTCTATTATAAAATACCCGGTTTTATGCAATACTACTTATAGTTTTAATCTGGCGCAAGGTTCCGCACGAACGGGTGATTTTTTAAGGACGTCAATATTTTGACGTTTTTCTTGAAAAACAAGTGAAAACCATGAAAGATATCGGGATATATTTTTCGGTCATTAGCGCTATGCGCCTATTTTTTGTTGCACTACCTTGCGCAACATGTCAACTTTTAAAAGATACTCGATTTTAACAAATACGACTAATAGTTTTATCAGAGAACATCAAATTGCCCGTATGGAAATTTTTTTTTGAAGCGTCAATTTTATGACGTTTTTCCCGAAAAACAAGTGGAAAACGTGAAAGAAACGTTTTGGTCTCGCGCTATTATAAGCACCACACGCTCCATTTAAGTTGTACTATTTCGCGCATCATGTATTCTATTATAAAATACCCAGTTTTATGCAATACTACTTATAGTTTTAATCTGGCGCAAGGTTCCGCACGAACGGGTGATTTTTTAAGGACGTCAATATTTTTACGTTTTTCTTGAAAAACAAGTGAAAACCATGAAAGATATCGGGATATATTTTTCGGTCATAAGCGCTATGCGCCTATTTTTTGTTGCACTACCTTGCGCAACATGTCAACTTTTAAAAGATACTCGATTTTAACAAATACGACTTATAGTTTTATCAGAGAACATCATATTGCCCGTATGGAAATTTTTTTCGAAGCGTCAATTTTATGACGTTTTTCCCGAAAAACAAGTGGAAAACGTGAAAGAAACGTTTTGGTCTCGCGCTATTATAAGCACCACACGCTCCATTTAAGTTGTACTATTTCGCGCATCATGTATTCTATTATAAAATACCCAGTTTTATGCAATACTACTTATAGTTTTAATCTGGCGCAAGGTTCCGCACGAACGGGTGATTTTTTAAGGACGTCAATATTTTGACGTTTTTCTTGAAAAACAAGTGAAAACCATGAAAGATATCGGGATATATTTTTCGGTCATTAGCGCTATGCGCCTATTTTTTGTTGCACTACCTTGCGCAACATGTCAACTTTTAAAAGATACTCGATTTTAACAAATACGACTTATAGTTTTATCAGAGAACATCATATTGCCCGTATGGAAATTTTTTTCGAAGCGTCAATTTTATGACGTTTTTCCCGAAAAACAAGTGGAAAACGTGAAAGAAACGTTTTGGTCTCGCGCTATTATAAGCACCACACGCTCCATTTAAGTTGTACTATTTCGCACATCATGTATTCTATTATAAAATACCCGGTTTTATGCAATACTACTTATAGTTTTAATCTGGCGCAAGGTTCCGCACGAACGGGTGATTTTTTAAGGACGTCAATATTTTGACGTTTTTCTTGAAAAACAAGTGAAAACCATGAAAGATATCGGGATATATTTTTCGGTCATTAGCGCTATGCGCCTATTTTTTGTTGCACTACCTTGCGCAACATGTCAACTTTTAAAAGATACTCGATTTTAACAAATACGACTTATAGTTTTATCAGAGAACATCATATTGCCCGTATGGAAATTTTTTTCGAAGCGTCAATTTTATGACGTTTTTCCCGAAAAACAAGTGGAAAACGTGAAAGAAACGTTTTGGTCTCGCGCTATTATAAGCACCACACGCTCCATTTAAGTTGTACTATTTCGCGCATCATGTATTCTATTATAAAATACCCGGTTTTATGCAATACTACTTATAGTTTTAATCTGGCGCAAGGTTCCGCACGAACGGGTGATTTTTTAAGGACGTCAATATTTTGACGTTTTTCTTGAAAAACAAGTGAAAACCATGAAAGATATCGGGATATATTTTTCGGTCATTAGCGCTATGCGCCTATTTTTTGTTGCACTACCTTGCGCAACATGTCAACTTTTAAAAGATACTCGATTTTAACAAATACGACTTATAGTTTTATCAGAGAACATCATATTGCCCGTATGGAAATTTTTTTCGAAGCGTCAATTTTATGACGTTTTTCCCGAAAAACAAGTGGAAAACGTGAAAGAAACGTTTTGGTCTCGCGCTATTATAAGCACCACATGCTCCATTTAAGTTGTACTATTTCGCGCATCATGTATTCTATTATAAAATACCCGGTTTTATGCAATACTACTTATAGTTTTAATCTGGCGCAAGGTTCCGCACGAACGGGTGATTTTTTAAGGACGTCAATATTTTGACGTTTTTCTTGAAAAACAAGTGAAAACCATGAAAGATATCGGGATATATTTTTCGGTCATTAGCGCTATGCGCCTATTTTTTGTTGCACTACCTTGCGCAACATGTCAACTTTTAAAAGATACTCGATTTTAACAAATACGACTTATAGTTTTATCAGAGAACATCATATTGCCCGTATGAAAATTTTTTTCGAAGCGTCAATTTTATGACGTTTTTCCCGAAAAACAAGTGGAAAACGTGAAAGAAACGTTTTGGTCTCGCGCTATTATAAGCACCACACGCTCCATTTAAGTTGTACTATTTCGCGCATCATGTATTCTATTATAAAATACCCAGTTTCATGCAATACTACTTATAGTTTTAATCTGGCGCAAGGTTCCGCACGAACGGGTGATTTTTTAAGGACGTCAATATTTTGACGTTTTTCTTGAAAAACAAGTGAAAACCATGAAAGATATCGGGATATATTTTTCGGTCATTAGCGCTATGCGCCTATTTTTTGTTGCACTACCTTGCGCAACATGTCAACTTTTAAAAGATACTCGATTTTAACAAATACGACTTATAGTTTTATCAGAGAACATCATATTGCCCGTATGGAAATTTTTTTCGAAGCGTCAATTTTATGACGTTTTTCCCGAAAAACAAGTGGAAAACGTGAAAGAAACGTTTTGGTCTCGCGCTATTATAAGCACCACACGCTCCATTTAAGTTGTACTATTTCGCGCATCATGTATTCTATTATAAAATACCCGGTTTTATGCAATACTACTTATAGTTTTAATCTGGCGCAAGGTTCCGCACGAACGGGTGATTTTTTAAGGACGTCAATATTTTGACGTTTTTCTTGAAAAACAAGTGAAAACCATGAAAGATATCGGGATATATTTTTCGGTCATTAGCGCTATGCGCCTATTTTTTGTTGCACTACCTTGCGCAACATGTCAACTTTTAAAAGATACTCGATTTTAACAAATACGACTTATAGTTTTATCAGAGAACATCATATTGCCCGTATGGAAATTTTTTTCGAAGCGTCAATTTTATGACGTTTTTCCCGAAAAACAAGTGAAAAACGTGAAAGAAACGTTTTGGTCTCGCGCTATTATAAGCACCACACGCTCCATTTAAGTTGCACTATTTCGCGCATCATGTATTCTATTATAAAATACCCGGTTTTATGCAATACTACTTATAGTTTTAATCTGGCGCAAGGTTCCGCACGAACGGGTGATTTTTTAAGGACGTCAATATTTTGACGTTTTTCTTGAAAAACAAGTAAACCATGAAAGATATCGGGATATTTTTTTCGGTCATTAGCGCTATGCGCCTATTTTTTGTTGCACTACCTTGCGCAACATGTCAACTTTTAAAAGATACTCGATTTTAACAAATACGACTTATAGTTTTATCAGAGAACATCATATTGCCCGTATGGATATTTTTTTCGAAGCGTCAATTTTATGACGTTTTTCCCGAAAAACAAGTGAAAAACGTGAAAGAAACGTTTTGGTCTCGCGCTATTATAAGCACCACACGCTCCATTTAAGTTGTACTATTTCGCGCATCATGTATTCTATTATAAAATACCCGGTTTTATTCAATACTACTTATAGTTTTAATCTGGCGCAAGGTTCCGCACGAACGGGTGATTTTTTAAGGACGTCAATATTTTGACGTTTTTCTTGAAAAACAAGTGAAAACCATGAAAGATATCGGGATATATTTTTCGGTCATTAGCGCTTTGCGCTTATTTTTTGTTGCACTACCTTGCGCAACATGTCAACTTTTAAAAGATACTCGATTTTAAAAAATACGACTTATAGTTTTATCAGAGAACATCATATTGCCCGTATGGAATTTTTTTCGAAGCGTCAATTTTATGACGTTTTTCCCGAAAAACAAGTGGAAAACGTGAAAGAAACGTTTTGGTCTCGCGCTATTATAAGCACCATACGCTCCATTTAAGTTGTACTATTTCGCGCATCATGTATTCTATTATAAAATACCCGGTTTTATGCAATACTACTTATAGTTTTAATCTGGCGCAAGGTTCCGCACGAACGGGTGATTTTTTAAGGACGTCAATATTTTGACGTTTTTCTTGAAAAACAAGTGAAAACCATGAAAGATATCGGGATATATTTTTCGGTCATTAGCGCTATGCGCCTATTTTTTGTTGCACTACCTTGCGCAACATGTCAACTTTTAAAAGATACTCGATTTTAACAAATACGACTTATAGTTTTATCAGAGAACATCATATTGCCCGTATGGAAATTTTTTTCGAAGCGTCAATTTTATGACGTTTTTCCCGAAAAACAAGTGGAAAACGTGAAAGAAACGTTTTGGTCTCGCGCTATTATAAGCACCACACGCTCCATTTAAGTTGTACTATTTCGCGCATCATGTATTCTATTATAAAATACCCGGTTTTATGCAATACTACTTATAGTTTTAATCTGGCGCAAGGTTCCGCACGAACGGGTGATTTTTTAAGGACGTCAATATTTTGACGTTTTTCTTGAAAAACAAGTGAAAACCATGAAAGATATCGGGATATATTTTTCGGTCATTAGCGCTATGCGCCTATTTTTTGTTGCACTACCTTGCGCAACATGTCAACTTTTAAAAGATACTCGATTTTAACAAATACGACTTATAGTTTTATCAGAGAACATCATATTGCCCGTATGGAAATTTTTTTCGAAGCGTCAATTTTATGACGTTTTTCCCGAAAAACAAGTGGAAAACGTGAAAGAAACGTTTTGGTCTCGCGCTATTATAAGCACCACACGCTCCATTTAAGTTGTACTATTTCGCGCATCATGTATTCTATTATAAAATACCCAGTTTTATGCAATACTACTTATTGTTTTAATCTGGCGCAAGGTTCCGCACGAACGGGTGATTTTTTAAGGACGTCAATATTTTGACGTTTTTCTTGAAAAACAAGTGAAAACCATGAAAGATATCGGGATATATTTTTCGGTCATTAGCGCTATGCGCCTATTTTTTGTTGCACTACCTTGCGCAACATGTCAACTTTTAAAAGATACTCGATTTTAACAAATACGACTTATAGTTTTATCAGAGAACATCATATTGCCCGTATGGAAATTTTTTTCGAAGCGTCAATTTTATGACGTTTTTCCCGAAAAACAAGTGGAAAACGTGAAAGAAACGTTTTGGTCTCGCGCTATTATAAGCACCACACGCTCCATTTAAGTTGTACTATTTCGCGCATCATGTATTCTATTATAAAATACCCGGTTTTATGCAATACTACTTATAGTTTTAATCTGGCGCAAGGTTCCGCACGAACGGGTGATTTTTTAAGGACGTCAATATTTTGACGTTTTTCTTGAAAACAAGTGAAAACCATGAAAGATATCGGGATATATTTTTCGGTCATTAGCGCTATGCGCCTATTTTTTGTTGCACTACCTTGCGCAACATGTGAACTTTTAAAAGATACTCGATTTTAACAAATACGACTTATAGTTTTATCAGAAAACATCATATTGCCCGTATGGAAATTTTTTTCGAAGCGTCAATTTTATGACGTTTTTCCCGAAAAACAAGTGAAAAACGTGAAAGAAACGTTTTGGACTCGCGCTATTATAAGCACCACACGCTCCATTTAAGTTGTACTATTTCGCGCATCATGTATTCTATTATAAAATACCCGGTTTTATGCAATACCACTTATAGTTTTAATCTGGCGCAAGGTTCCGCACGAACGGGTGATTTTTTAAGGACGTCAATATTTTGACGTTTTTCTTGAAAAACAAGTGAAAACCATGAAAGATATCGGGATATATTTTTCGGTCATTAGCGCTATGCGCCTATTTTTTGTTGCACTACCTTGCGCAACATGTCAACTTTTAAAAGATACTCGATTTTAACAAATACGACTTATAGTTTTATCAGAGAACATCATATTGCCCGTATGGAAATTTTTTTCGAAGCGTCAATTTTATGACGTTTTTCCCGAAAAACAAGTGAAAAACGTGAAAGAAACGTTTTGGTCTCGCGCTATTATAAGCACCACACGCTCCATTTAAGTTGCACTATTTCGCGCATCATGTATTCTATTATAAAATACCCGGTTTTATGCAATACTACTTATAGTTTTAATCTGGCGCAAGGTTCCGCACGAACGGGTGATTTTTTAAGGACGTCAATATTTTGACGTTTTTCTTGAAAAACAAGTAAACCATGAAAGATATCGGGATATTTTTTTCGGTCATTAGCGCTATGCGCCTATTTTTTGTTGCACTACCTTGCGCAACATGTCAACTTTTAAAAGATACTCGATTTTAACAAATACGACTTATAGTTTTATCAGAGAACATCATATTGCCCGTATGGATATTTTTTTCGAAGCGTCAATTTTATGACGTTTTTCCCGAAAAACAAGTGAAAAACGTGAAAGAAACGTTTTGGTCTCGCGCTATTATAAGCACCACACGCTCCATTTAAGTTGTACTATTTCGCGCATCATGTATTCTATTATAAAATACCCGGTTTTATTCAATACTACTTATAGTTTTAATCTGGCGCAAGGTTCCGCACGAACGGGTGATTTTTTAAGGACGTCAATATTTTGACGTTTTTCTTGAAAAACAAGTGAAAACCATGAAAGATATCGGGATATATTTTTCGGTCATTAGCGCTATGCGCCTATTTTTTGTTGCACTACCTTGCGCAACATGTCAACTTTTAAAAGATACTCGATTTTAAAAAATACGACTTATAGTTTTATCAGAGAACATCATATTGCCCGTATGGAAATTTTTTTCGAAGCGTCAATTTTATGACGTTTTTCCCGAAAAACAAGTGAAAAACGTGAAAGAAACGTTTTGGTATCGCGCTATTATAAGCACCACACGCTCCATTTAAGTTGTACTATTTCGCGCATCATGTATTCTATTATAATACCCGATTTTATGCAATACTACTTATAGTTTTAATCTGGCGCAAGGTTCCGCACGAACGGGTGATTTTTTAAGGACGTCAATATTTTGACGTTTTTCTTGAAAAACAAGTGAAAACCATGAAAGATATCGGGATATATTTTTCGGTCATTAGCGCTATGCGCCTATTTTCTGTTGCACTACCTTGCGCAACATGTCAACTTTTAAAAGATACTCGATTTTAACAAATACGACTTATAGTTTTATCAGAGAACATCATATTGCCCGTATGGAAATTTTTTTCGAAGCGTCAATTTTATGACGTTTTTCCCGAAAAACAAGTGAAAAACGTGAAAGAAACGTTTTGGTCTCGCGCTATTATAAGCACCACACGCTCCATTTAAGTTGTACTATTTCGCGCATCGTGTATTCTATTATAAAATACCCGGTTTTATGCAATACTACTTATAGTTTTAATCTGGCGCAAGGTTCCGCACGAACGGGTGATTTTTTAAGGACGTCAATATTTTGACGTTTTTCTTGGAAAACAAGTGAAAACCATGAAAGATATCGGGATATATTTTTCGGTCATTAGCGCTATGCGCCTATTTTTTGTTGCACTACCTTGCGCAACATGTCAACTTTTAAAAGATACTCGATTTTAACAAATACGACTTATAGTTTTATCAGAGAACATCATATTGCCCGTATGGAAATTTTTTTCGAAGCGTCAATTTTATGACGTTTTTCCCGAAAAACAAGTGGAAAACGTGAAAGAAACGTTTTGGTCTCGCGCTATTATAAGCACCACACGCTCCATTTAAGTTGTACTATTTCGCGCATCATGTATTCTATTATAAAATACCCGGTTTTATGCAATACTACTTATAGTTTTAATCTGGCGCAAGGTTCCGCACGAACGGGTGATTTTTTAAGGACGTCAATATTTTGACGTTTTTCTTGAAAAACAAGTGAAAACCATGAAAGATATCGGGATATATTTTTCGGTCATTAGCGCTATGCGCCTATTTTTTGTTGCACTACCTTGCGCAACATGTCAACTTTTAAAAGATACTCGATTTTAACAAATACGACTTATAGTTTTATCAGAGAACATCATATTGCCCGTATAGAAATTTTTTTCGAAGCGTCAGTTTTATGACGTTTTTCCCTAAAAACAAGTGAAAAACGTGAAAGAAACGTTTTGGTCTCGCGCTATTATAAGCACCACACGCTCCATTTAAGTTGTACTATTTCGCGCATCGTGTATTCTATTATAAAATACCCGGTTTTATGCAATACTACTTATAGTTTTAATCTGGCGCAAGGTTCCGCACGAACGGGTGATTTTTTAAGGACGTCAATATTTTGACGTTTTTCTTGAAAAACAAGTGAAAACCATGAAAGATATCGGGATATATTTTTCGGTCATTAGCGCTATGCGCCTATTTCTGTTGCACTACCTTGCGCAACATGTCAACTTTTAAAAGATACTCGATTTTAACAAATACGACTTATAGTTTTATCAGAGAACATCATATTACCCGTATGGAAATTTTTTTCGAAGCGTCAATTTTATGACGTTTTTCCCGAAAAACAAGTGAAAAACGTGAAAGAAACGTTTTGGTCTCGCGCTATTATAAGCACCACACGCTCCATTTAAGTTGTACTATTTCGCGCATCGTGTATTCTATTATAAAATACCCGGTTTTATGCAATACTACTTATAGTTTTAATCTGGCGCAAGGTTCCGCACGAACGGGTGATTTTTTAAGGACGTCAATATTTTGACGTTTTTCTTGGAAAACAAGTGAAAACCATGAAAGATATCGGGATATATTTTTCGGTCATTAGCGCTATGCGCCTATTTTTTGTTGCACTACCTTGCGCAACATGTCAACTTTTAAAAGATACTCGATTTTAACAAATACGACTTATAGTTTTATCAGAGAACATCATATTGCCCGTATGGAAATTTTTTTCGAAGCGTCAATTTTATCACGTTTTTCCCGAAAAACAAGTGAAAAACGTCAAAGAAACGTTTTGGTCTCGCGCTATTATAAGCACCACACGCTCCATTTAAGTTGTACTATTTCGCGCATCATGTGTTCTATTATAAAATACCCGGTTTTTTGCAATACTACTTATAGTTTTAATCTGGCGCAAGGTTCCGCACGAACGGGTGATTTTTTAAGGACGTCAATATTTTGACGTTTTTCTTGAAAAACAAGTGAAAACCATCAAAGATATCGGGATATATTTTTCGGTCATTAGCGCTATACGCCTATTTTTTGTTGCACTACCTTGCGCAACATGTCAACTTTTAAAAGATACTCGATTTTAACAAATACGACTTATAGTTTTATCAGAGAACATCATATTGCCCGTATGGAAATTTTTTTCGAAGCGTCAATTTTATGACGTTTTTCCCGAAAAACAAGTGGAAAACGTGAAAGAAACGTTTTGGTCTCGCGCTATTATAAGCACCACACGCTCCATTTAAGTTGTACTATTTCGCGCATCATGTATTCTATTATAAAATACCCGGTTTTATGCAATACTACTTATAGTTTTAATCTGGCGCAAGGTTCCGCACGAACGGGTGATTTTTTAAGGACGTCAATATTTTGACGTTTTTCTTGAAAAACAAGTGAAAACCATGAAAGATATCGGGATATATTTTTCGGTCATTAGCGCTATGCGCCTATTTTTTGTTGCACTACCTTGCGCAACATGTCAACTTTTAAAAGATACTCGATTTTAACAAATACGACTTATAGTTTTATCAGAGAACATCATATTGCCCGTATGGAAATTTTTTTTGAAGCGTCAATTTTATGACGTTTTTCCCGAAAAACAAGTGAAAAACGTGAAAGAAACGTTTTGGTCTCGCGCTATTATAAGCACCACACGCTCCATTTAAGTTGTACTATTTCGCGCATCGTGTATTCTATTATAAAATACCCGGTTTTATGCAATACTACTTATAGTTTTAATCTGGCGCAAGGTTCCGCACGAACGGGTGATTTTTTAAGGACGTCAATATTTTGACGTTTTTCTTGGAAAACAAGTGAAAACCATGAAAGATATCGGGATATATTTTTCGGTCATTAGCGCTATGCGCCTATTTTTTGTTGCACTACCTTGCGCAACATGTCAACTTTTAAAAGATACTCGATTTTAACAAATACGACTTATAGTTTTATCAGAGAACATCATATTGCCCGTATGGAAATTTTTTTCGAAGCGTCAATTTTATGACGTTTTTCCCGAAAAACAAGTGAAAAACGTCAAAGAAACGTTTTGGTCTCGCGCTATTATAAGCACCACACGCTCCATTTAAGTTGTACTATTTCGCGCATCATGTGTTCTATTATAAAATACCCGGTTTTTTGCAATACTACTTATAGTTTTAATCTGGCGCAAGGTTCCGCACGAACGGGTGATTTTTTAAGGACGTCAATATTTTGACGTTTTTCTTGAAAAACAAGTGAAAACCATCAAAGATATCGGGATATATTTTTCGGTCATTAGCGCTATACGCCTATTTTTTGTTGCACTACCTTGCGCAACATGTCAACTTTTAAAAGATACTCGATTTTAACAAATACGACTTATAGTTTTATCAGAGAACATCATATTGCCCGTATGGAAATTTTTTTCGAAGCGTCAATTTTATGACGTTTTTCCCGAAAAACAAGTGGAAAACGTGAAAGAAACGTTTTGGTCTCGCGCTATTATAAGCACCACACGCTCCATTTAAGTTGTACTATTTCGCGCATCATGTATTCTATTATAAAATACCCGGTTTTATGCAATACTACTTATAGTTTTAATCTGGCGCAAGGTTCCGCACGAACGGGTGATTTTTTAAGGACGTCAATATTTTGACGTTTTTCTTGAAAAACAAGTGAAAACCATGAAAGATATCGGGATATATTTTTCGGTCATTAGCGCTATGCGCCTATTTTTTGTTGCACTACCTTGCGCAACATGTCAACTTTTAAAAGATACTCGATTTTAACAAATACGACTTATAGTTTTATCAGAGAACATCATATTGCCCGTATGGAAATTTTTTTCGAAGCGTCAATTTTATGACGTTTTTCCCGAAAAACAAGTGAAAAACGTGAAAGAAACGTTTTGGTCTCGCGCTATTATAAGCACCACACGCTCCATTTAAGTTGTACTATTTCGCGCATCATGTATTCTATTATAAAATACCCGGTTTTATGCAATACTACTTATAGTTTTAATCTGGCGCAAGGTTCCGCACGAACGGGTGATTTTTTAAGGACGTCAATATTTTGACGTTTTTCTTGAAAAACAAGTGAAAACCATGAAAGATATCGGGATATATTTTTCGGTCATTAGCGCTATGCGCCTATTTTTTGTTGCACTACCTTGCGCAACATGTCAACTTTTAAAAGATACTCGATTTTAACAAATACGACTTATAGTTTTATCAGAGAACATCATATTGCCCGTATGGAAATTTTTTTCGAAGCGTCAATTTTATGACGTTTTTCCCGAAAAACAAGTGAAAAACGTGAAAGAAACGTTTTGGTCTCGCGCTATTATAAGCACCACACGCTCCATTTAAGTTGTACTATTTCGCGCATCATGTATTCTATTATAAAATACCCGGTTTTATGCAATACTACTTATAGTTTTAATCTGGCACAAGGTTCCGCACGAACGGGTGATTTTTTAAGGACGTCAATATTTTGACGTTTTTCTTGAAAAACAAGTGAAAACCATGAAAGATATCGGGATATATTTTTCGGTCATTAGCGCTATACGCCTATTTTCTGTTGCACTACCTTGCGCAACATGTCAACTTTTAAAAGATACTCGATTTTAACAAATACGACTTATAGTTTTATCAGAGAACATCATATTGCCCGTATGGAAATTTTTTTCGAAGCGTCAATTTTATGACGTTTTTCCCGAAAAACAAGTGAAAAACGTGAAAGAAACGTTTTGGTCTCGCGCTATTATAAGCACCACACGCTCCATTGAAGATGTACTATTTCGCGCATCGTGTATTCTATTATAAAATACCCGGTTTTATGCAATACTACTTATAGTTTTAATCTGGCGCAAGGTTCCGCACGAACGGGTGATTTTTTAAGGACGTCAATATTTTGACGTTTTTCTTGAAAAACAAGTGAAAACCATGAAAGATATCGGGATATATTTTTCGGTCATTAGCGCTATGCGCCTATTTTCTGTTGCACTACCTTGCGCAACATGTCAACTTTTAAAAGATACTCGATTTTAACAAATACGACTTATAGTTTTATCAGAGAACATCATATTGCCCGTATGGAAATTTTTTTCGAAGCGTCAATTTTATGACGTTTTTCCCGAAAAACAAGTGAAAAACGTGAAAGAAACGTTTTGGTCTCGCGCTATTATAAGCACCACACGCTCCATTTAAGTTGTACTATTTCGCGCATCATGTATTCTATTATAAAATACCCGGTTTTATGCAATACTACTTATAGTTTTAATCTGGCGCAAGGTTCCGCACGAACGGGTGATTTTTTAAGGACGTCAATATTTTGACGTTTTTCTTGAAAAACAAGTGAAAACCATGAAAGATATCGGGATATATTTTTCGGTCATTAGTGCTATGCGCCTATTTTTTGTTGCACTACCTTGCGCAACATGTCAACTTTTAAAAGATACTCGATTTTAACAAATACGACTTATAGTTTTATCAGAGAACATCATATTGCCCGTATGGAAATTTTTTTCGAAGCGTCAATTTTATGACGTTTTCCCGAAAAACAAGTGAAAAACGTGAAAGAAACGTTTTGGTCTCCCGCAATTATAAGCACCACACGCTCCATTTAAGTTGTACTATTTTGCGCATCATGTATTCTATTATAAAATACCCGGTTTTATGCAATACTACTTATAGTTTTAATCTGGCGCAAGGTTCCGCACGAACGGGTGATTTTTTAAGGACGTCAATATTTTGACGTTTTTCTTGAAAAACAAGTGAAAACCATGAAAGATATCGGGATATATTTTTCGGTCATTAGCGCTATGCGCCTATTTTTTGTTGCACTACCTTGCGCAACATGTCAACTTTTAAAAGATACTCGATTTTAAAAAATACGACTTATAGTTTTATCAGAGAACATCATATTGCCCGTATGGAAATTTTTTTCGAAGCGTCAATTTTATGACGTTTTTCCCGAAAAACAAGTGAAAAACGTGAAAGAAACGTTTTGGTCTCGCGCTATTATAAGCACCACACGCTCCATTTAAGTTGTACTATTTCGCGCATCATGTATTCTATTATAAAATACCCGGTTTTATGCAATACTACTTATAGTTTTAATCTGGCGCAAGGTTCCGCACGAACGGGTGATTTTTTAAGGACGTCAATATTTTGACGTTTTTCTTGAAAAACAAGTGAAAACCATGAAAGATATCGGGATATATTACATATGGTTTATCATTCTTACATTTTCATTGGATTATTTGGTCATGTGATTTTAGTGATATTTAGTGTATTTCTTTGCTTTGGAAATAAAAACGATGCATTTTTGGTATATTGACGCTATGTTTCTATTTTTACCTATATTGACGCTATGTTACTAAATTTAGATCCGGATATTCGTCCGTTCTTGACATATTTTATACACATCTGTGTGACGTCATTTAGAAGTCCTAAAATATTGACATAGCTTGCAACGGAGCCTTCACTTTTTAACGGTGTGGGAAAAGATGTTTAAAATGTTAAGAATTTAATAAATTACATTTGATTTTTCGGTTAGTACGTGAATTATCTGTAAATGCAGAAATTGGGTTACCGCCATGACCGCCAAGACAAAAGAATGCAGTGAAGAAGGGTATGTTTGTCAGCATTTTACAAAGACGCAATAAACTTACTGCCCAAAAATTTAGGCTAGAAATAATAACAATTCAGGTGTGGAAGATTTCCTAGGTAAAATAGTTAGTTTTTGTTTGATATTGCAAGTAAAAAAATTATGACATCGAAAAAAAAAACGTAAAAAAAAATTTGAATTACATGATGTTAAAACAGCAATTCATTTTACTCTAATTAAAAAAAAAACTACATATGTAATATAACAATGATGGACTTTTGACTCTGTCAATACATTATATATGGACCTGTTAGGAATATATTGACCTCGGACTTCGTCCTCGTTCAATATATGCCTAACAGGTCCATATATAATGTATTGACCTCGTTAAAAGTCCATAATTGATAAATATTTTTCGGTCATTAGCGCTATGCGCCTATTTTTTGTTGCACTACCTTGCGCAACATGTCAACTTTTAAAAGATACTCGATTTTAACAAATACGACTTATAGTTTTATCAGAGAACATCATATTGCCCGTATGGAAATTTTTTTCGAAGCGTCAATTTTATGACGTTTTTCCCGAAAAACAAGTGGAAAACGTGAAAGAAACGTTTTGGTCTCGCGCTATTATAAGCACCACACGCTCCATTTAAGTTGTACTATTTCGCGCATCATGTATTCTATTATAAAATACCCGGTTTTATGCAATACTACTTATAGTTTTAATCTGGCGCAAGGTTCCGCACGAACGGGTGATTTTTTAAGGACGTCAATATTTTGACGTTTTTCTTGAAAAACAAGTGAAAACCATGAAAGATATCGGGATATATTTTTCGGTCATTAGCGCTATGCGCCTATTTTTTGTTGCACTACCTTGCGCAACATGTCAACTTTTAAAAGATACTCGATTTTAACAAATACGACTTATAGTTTTATCAGAGAATATCATATTGCCCGTATTGAAATTTTTTTCGAAGCGTCAATTTTATGACGTTTTTCCCGAAAAACAAGTGAAAAACGTCAAAGAAACGTTTTGGTCTCGCGCTATTATAAGCACCAGACGCTCCATTTAAGTTGTACTATTTCGCGCATCATGTATTCTATTATAAAATACCCGGTTTTATGAAATACTACTTATAGTTTTAATCTGGCGCAAGGTTCCGCACGAACGGGTGATTTTTTAAGGACGTCAATATTTTGACGTTTTTCTTGAAAAACAAGTGAAAACCATGAAAGATATCGGGATATATTTTTCGGTCATTAGCGCTATGCGCCTATTTTTTGTTGCACTACCTTGCGCAACATGTCAACTTTTAAAAGATACTCGATTTTAACAAATACGACTTATAGTTTTATCAGAGAACATCATATTGCCCGTATGGAAATTTTTTTCGAAGCGTCAATTTTATGACGTTTTTCCCGAAAAACAAGTGAAAAACGTGAAAGAAACGTTTTGGTCTCGCGCTATTATAAGCACCACACGCTCCATTTAAGTTGTACTATTTCGCGCATCATGTATTCTATTATAAAATACCCGGTTTTATGCAATACTAGTTATAGTTTTAATCTGGCGCAAGGTTCCGCACGAACGGGTGATTTTTTAAGGACGTCAATATTTTGACGTTTTTCTTGAAAAACAAGTGAAAACCATGAAAGATATCGGGATATATTTTTCGGTCATTAGCGCTATGCGCCTATTTTCTGTTGCACTACCTTGCGCAACATGTCAACTTTTAAAAGATACTCGATTTTAACAAATACGACTTATAGTTTTATCAGAGAACATCATATTGCCCGTATGGAAATTTTTTTCGAAGCGTCAATTTTATGACGTTTTTCCCGAAAAACAAGTGAAAAACGTCAAAGAAACGTTTTGGTCTCGCGCTATTATAAGCACCACACGCTCCATTTAAGTTGTACTATTTCGCGCATCGTGTATTCTATTATAAAATACCCGGTTTTATGCAATACTACTTATAGTTTTAATCTGGCGCAAGGTTCCGCACGAACGGGTGATTTTTTAAGGACGTCAATATTTTGACGTTTTTCTTGAAAAACAAGTGAAAACCATGAAAGATATCGGGATATATTTTTCGGTCATTAGCGCTATGCGCCTATTTTTTGTTGCACTACCTTGCGCAACATGTCAACTTTTAAAAGATACTCGATTTTAACAAATACGACTTATAGTTTTATCAGAGAACATCATATTGCCCGTATGGAAATTTTTTTCGAAGCGTCAATTTTATGACGTTTTTCCCGAAAAACAAGTGAAAAACGTGAAAGAAACGTTTTGGTCTCGCGCTATTATAAGCACCACACGCTCCATTTAAGTTGTACTATTTCGCGCATCGTGTATTCTATTATAAAATACCCGGTTTTATGCAATACTACTTATAGTTTTAATCTGGCGCAAGGTTCCGCACGAACGGGTGATTTTTTAAGGACGTCAATATTTTGACGTTTTTCTTGAAAAACAAGTGAAAACCATGAAAGATATCGGGATATTTTTTTCGGTCATTAGCGCTATGCGCCTATTTTTTGTTGCACTACCTTGCGCAACATGTCAACTTTTAAAAGATACTCGATTTTAACAAATACGACTTATAGTTTTATCAGAGAACATCATATTGCCCGTATGGAAATTTTTTTCGAAGCGTCAATTTTATGACGTTTTTCCCGAAAAACAAGTGAAAAACGTGAAAGAAACGTTTTGGTCTCGCGCTATTATAAGCACCACACGCTCCATTTAAGTTGTACTATTTCGCGCATCATGTATTCTATTATAAAATACCCGGTTTTATGCAATACTACTTATAGTTTTAATCTGGCGCAAGGTTCCGCACGAACGGGTGATTTTTTAAGGACGTCAATATTTTGACGTTTTTCTTGAAAAACAAGTGAAAACCATGAAAGATATCGGGATATATTTTTCGGTCATTAGCGCTATGCGCCTATTTTTTGTTGCACTACCTTGCGCAACATGTCAACTTTTAAAAGATACTCGATTTTAACAAATGCGACTTATAGTTTTAACAGAGAACATCATATTGCCCGTATGGAAATTTTTTTCGAAGCGTCAATTTTATGACGTTTTTCCCGAAAAACAAGTGAAAAACGTGAAAGAAACGTTTTGGTCTCGCGCTATTATAAGCACCACACGCTCCATTTAAGTTGTACTATTTCGCGCATCATGTATTCTATTATAAAATACCCGGTTTTATGCAATACTACTTATAGTTTTAATCTGGCGCAAGGTTCCGCACGAACGGGTGATTTTTTAAGGACGTCAATATTTTGACGTTTTTCTTGAAAAACAAGTGAAAACCATGAAAGATATCGGGATATATTTTTCGGTCATTAGCGCTATGCGCCTATTTTTTGTTGCACTACCTTGCGCAACATGTCAACTTTTAAAAGATACTCGATTTTAACAAATACAACTTATAGTTTTATCAGAGAACATCATATTGCCCGTATGGAAATTTTTTTCGAAGCGTCAATTTTATGACGTTTTTCCCGAAAAACAAATGAAAAACGTGAAAGAAACGTTTTGGTCTCGCGCTATTATAAGCACCACACGCTCCATTTAAGTTGTACTATTTCGCGCATCGTGTATTCTATTATAAAATACCCGGTTTTATGCAATACTACTTATAGTTTTAATCTGGCGCAAGGTTCCGCACGAACGGGTGATTTTTTAAGTACGTCAATATTTTGACGTTTTTCTTGAAAAACAAGTGAAAACCATGAAAGATATCGGGATATATTTTTCGGTCATTAGCGCTATGCGCCTATTTTTTGTTGCACTACCTTGCGCAACATGTCAACTTTTAAAAGATACTCGATTTTAACAAATACGACTTATAGTTTTATCAGAGAACATCATATTGCCCGTATGGAAATTTTTTTCGAAGCGTCAATTTTATGACGTTTTTCCCGAAAAACAAGTGAAAAACGTGAAAGAAACGTTTTGGTCTCGCGCTATTATAAGCACCACACGCTCCATTTAAGTTGTACTATTTCGCGCATCATGTATTCTATTATAAAATACCCAGTTTTATGCAATACTACTTATAGTTTTATGATTTTTTAAGGACGTCAATATTTTGACGTTTTTCTTGAAAAACAAGTGAAAACCATGAAAGATATCGGGATATATTTTTCGGTCATTAGCGCTATGCGCCTATTTTTTGTTGCACTACCTTGCGCAACATGTCAACTTTTAAAAGATACTCGATTTTAACAAATACGACTTATAGTTTTATCAGAGAACATCATATTGCCCGTATGGAAATTTTTTTCGAAGCGTCAATTTTATGACGTTTTTCCCGAAAAACAAGTGAAAAACGTGAAAGAAACGTTTTGGTCTCGCGCTATTATAAGCACCACACGCTCCATTTAAGTTGTACTATTTCGCGCATCATGTATTCTATTATAAAATACCCGGTTTTATGCAATACTACTTATAGTTTTAATCTGGCGCAAGGTTCCGCACGAACGGGTGATTTTTTAAGGACGTCAATATTTTGACGTTTTTCTTGAAAAACAAGTGAAAACCATGAAAGATATCGGGATATATTTTTTGGTCATTAGCGCTATGCGCCTATTTTTTGTTGCACTACCTTGCGCAACATGTCAACTTTTAAAAGATACTCGATTTTAACAAATACGACTTATAGTTTTAACAGAGAACATCATATTGCCCGTATGGAAATTTTTTTCGAAGCGTCAATTTTATGACGTTTTTCCCGAAAAACAAGTGAAAAACGTGAAAGAAACGTTTTGGTCTCGCGCTATTATAAGCACCACACGCTCCATTGAAGATGTACTATTTCGCGCATCGTGTATTCTATTATAAAATACCCGGTTTTATGCAATACTACTTATAGTTTTAATCTGGCGCAAGGTTCCGCACGAACGGGTGATTTTTTAAGGACGTCAATATTTTGACGTTTTTCTTGAAAAACAAGTGAAAACCATGAAAGATATCGGGATATATTTTTCGGTCATTACCCCTATGCGCCTATTTTTTGTTGCACTACCTTGCGCAACATGTCAACTTTTAAAAGATACTCGATTTTAACAAATACGACTTATAGTTTTATCAGAGAACATCATATTGCCCGTATGGAAATTTTTTTCGAAGCGTCAATTTTATGACGTTTTTCCCGAAAAACAAGTGAAAAACGTGAAAGAAACGTTTTGGTCTCGCGCTATTATAAGCACCACACGCTCCATTTAAGTTGTACTATTTCGCGCATCATGTATTCTATTATAAAATACCCGGTTTTATGCAATACTACTTATAGTTTTAATCTGGCGCAAGGTTCCGCACGAACGGGTGATTTTTTAAGGACGTCAATATTTTGACGTTTTTCTTGAAAAACAAGTGAAAACCATGAAAGATATCGGGATATATTTTTTGGTCATTAGCGCTATGCGCCTATTTTTTGTTGCACTACCTTGCGCAACATGTCAACTTTTAAAAGATACTCGATTTTAACAAATACGACTTATAGTTTTAACAGAGAACATCATATTGCCCGTATGGAAATTTTTTTCGAAGCGTCAATTTTATGACGTTTTTCCCGAAAAACAAGTGAAAAACGTGAAAGAAACGTTTTGGTCTCGCGCTATTATAAGCACCACACGCTCAATTTAAGTTGTACTATTTCGCGCATCATGTATTCTATTATAAAATACCCGGTTTTATGCAATACTACTTATAGTTTTAATCTGGCGCAAGGTTCCGCACGAACGGGTGATTTTTTAAGGACGTCAATATTTTGACGTTTTTCTTGAAAAACAAGTGAAAACCATGAAAGATATCGGGATATATTTTTTGGTCATTAGCGCTATGCGCCTATTTTTTGTTGCACTATCTTGCGCAACATGTCAACTTTTAAAAGATACTCGATTTTAACAAATACAACTTATAGTTTTATCAGAGAACATCATATTGCCCGTATGGAAATTTTTTTCGAAGCGTCAATTTTATGACGTTTTTCCCGAAAAACAAATGAAAAACGTGAAAGAAACGTTTTGGTCTCGCGCTATTATAAGCACCACACGCTCCATTTAAGTTGTACTATTTCGCGCATCGTGTATTCTATTATAAAATACCCGGTTTTATGCAATACTACTTATAGTTTTAATCTGGCGCAAGGTTCCGCACGAACGGGTGATTTTTTAAGGACGTCAATATTTTGACGTTTTTCTTGAAAAACAAGTGAAAACCATGAAAGATATCGGGATATATTTTTCGGTCATTAGCGCTATGCGCCTATTTTTTGTTGCACTACCTTGCGCAACATGTCAACTTTTAAAAGATACTCGATTTTAACAAATACGACTTATAGTTTTATCAGAGAACATCATATTGCCCGTATGGAAATTTTTTTCGAAGCGTCAATTTTATGACGTTTTTCCCGAAAAACAAGTGAAAAACGTGAAAGAAACGTTTTGGTCTCGCGCTATTTATAAGCACCACACGCTCCATTTAAGTTGTACTATTTCGCGCATCATGTATTCTATTATAAAATACCCGGTTTTATGCAATACTACTTATAGTTTTAATCTGGCGCAAGGTTCCGCACGAACGGGTGATTTTTTAAGGACGTCAATATTTTGACGTTTTTCTTGAAAAACAAGTGAAAACCATGAAAGATATCGGGATATATTTTTCGGTCATTAGCGCTATGCGCCTATTTTTTGTTGCACTACCTTGCGCAACATGTCAACTTTTAAAAGATACTCGATTTTAACAAATACGACTTATAGTTTTATCAGAGAACATCATATTGCCCGTATGGAAATTTTTTTCGAAGCGTCAATTTTATGACGTTTTTCCCGAAAAACAAGTGAAAAACGTGAAAGAAACGTTTTGGTCTCGCGCTATTATAAGCACCACACGCTCCATTTAAGTTGTACTATTTCGCGCATCATGTATTCTATTATAAAATACCCGGTTTTATGCAATACTACTTATAGTTTTAATCTGGCGCAAGGTTCCGCACGAACGGGTGATTTTTTAAGGACGTCAATATTTTGACGTTTTTCTTGAAAAACAAGTGAAAACCATGAAAGATATCGGGATATATTTTTCGGTCATTAGCGCTATGCGCCTATTTTTTGTTGCACTACCTTGCGCAACATGTCAACTTTTAAAAGATACTCGATTTTAACAAATACGACTTATAGTTTTATCAGAGAACATCATATTGCCCGTATGGAAATTTTTTTCGAAGCGTCAATTTTATGACGTTTTTCCCGAAAAACAAGTGAAAAACGTCAAAGAAACGTTTTGGTCTCGCGCTATTATAAGCACCACACGCTCCATTTAAGTTGTACTATTTCGCGCATCATGTAATCTATTATAAAATACCCGGTTTTATGCAATACTACTTATAGTTTTAATCTGGCGCAAGGTTCCGCACGAACGGGTGATTTTTTAAGGACGTCAATATTTTGACGTTTTTCTTGAAAAGCAAGTGAAAACCATGAAAGATATCGGGATATATTTTTCGGTCATTAGCGCAATGCGCCTATTTTTTGTTGCACTACCTTGCGCAACATGTCAACTTTTAAAAGATACTCGATTTTAACAAATACGACTTATAGTTTTATCAGAGAACATCATATTGCCCGTATGGAATTTTTTTTCGAAGCGTCAATTTTATGACGTTTTTCCCGAAAAACAAGTGAAAAACGTGAAAGAAACGTTTTGGTCTCGCGCTATTATAAGCACCACACGCTCCATTTAAGTTGTACTATTTCGCGCATCATGTATTCTATTTTAAAATACCCGGTTTTATGCAATACTACTTATAGTTTTAATCTGGCGCAAGGTTCCGCACGAACGGGTGATTTTTTAAGGACGTCAATATTTTGACGTTTTTCTTGAAAAACAAGTGAAAACCATGAAAGATATCGGGATATATTTTTCGGTCATTAGCGCTATGCGCCTATTTTTTGTTGCACTACCTTGCGCAACATGTCAACTTTTAAAAGATACTCGATTTTAACAAATACGACTTATAGTTTTATCAGAGAACATCATATTGCCCGTATGGAAATTTTTTTCGAAGCGTCAATTTTATGACGTTTTTCCCGAAAAACAAGTGAAAAACGTCAAAGAAACGTTTTGGTCTCGCGCTATTATAAGCACCACACGCTCCATTTAAGTTGTACTATTTCGCGCATCATGTAATCTATTATAAAATACCCGGTTTTATGCAATACTACTTATAGTTTTAATCTGGCGCAAGGTTCCGCACGAACGGGTGATTTTTTAAGGACGTCAATATTTTGACGTTTTTCTTGAAAAGCAAGTGAAAACCATGAAAGATATCGGGATATATTTTTCGGTCATTAGCGCAATGCGCCTATTTTTTGTTGCACTACCTTGCGCAACATGTCAACTTTTAAAAGATACTCGATTTTAACAAATACGACTTATAGTTTTATCAGAGAACATCATATTGCCCGTATGGAATTTTTTTTCGAAGCGTCAATTTTATGACGTTTTTCCCGAAAAACAAGTGAAAAACGTGAAAGAAACGTTTTGGTCTCGCGCTATTATAAGCACCACACGCTCCATTTAAGTTGTACTATTTCGCGCATCATGTATTCTATTTTAAAATACCCGGTTTTATGCAATACTACTTATAGTTTTAATCTGGCGCAAGGTTCCGCACGAACGGGTGATTTTTTAAGGACGTCAATATTTTGACGTTTTTCTTGAAAAACAAGTGAAAACCATGAAAGATATCGGGATATATTTTTCGGTCATTAGCGCTATGCGCCTATTTTTTGTTGCACTACCTTGCGCAACATGTCAACTTTTAAAAGATACTCGATTTTAACAAATACGACTTATAGTTTTATCAGAGAACATCATATTGCCCGTATGGAAATTTTTTTCGAAGCGTCAATTTTATGACGTTTTTCCCGAAAAACAAGTGAAAAACGTGAAAGAAACGTTTTGGTCTCGCGCTATTATAAGCACCACACGCTCCATTTAAGTTGTACTATTTCGCGCATCATGTATTCTATTATAAAATACCCGGTTTTATGCAATACTACTTATAGTTTTAATCTGGCGCAAGGTTCTGCACGAACGGGTGATTTTTTAAGGACGTCAATATTTTGACGTTTTTCTTGAAAAACAAGTGAAAACCATGAAAGATATCGGGATATATTTTTCGGTCATTAGCGCTATGCGCCTATTTTTTGTTGCACTACCTTGCGCAACATGTCAACTTTTAAAAGATACTCGATTTTAACAAATACGACTTATAGTTTTATCAGAGAACATCATATTGCCCGTATGGAAATTTTTTTCGAAGCGTCAATTTTATGACGTTTTTCCCGAAAAACAAGTGAAAAACGTCAAAGAAACGTTTTGGTCTCGCGCTATTATAAGCACCACACGCTCCATTTAAGTTGTACTATTTCGCGCATCATGTAATCTATTATAAAATACCCGGTTTTATGCAATACTACTTATAGTTTTAATCTGGCGCAAGGTTCCGCACGAACGGGTGATTTTTTAAGGACGTCAATATTTTGACGTTTTTCTTGAAAAACAAGTGAAAACCATGAAAGATATCGGGATATATTTTTCGGTCATTAGCGCTATGCGCCTATTTTTTGTTGCACTACCTTGCGCAACATGTCAACTTTTAAAAGATACTCGATTTTAACAAATACGACTTATAGTTTTATCAGAGAACATCATATTGCCCGTATGGAAATTTTTTTCGAAGCGTCAATTTTATGACGTTTTTCCCGAAAAACAAGTGAAAAACGTGAAAGAAACGTTTTGGTCTCGCGCTATTATAAGCACCACACGCTCCATTTAAGTTGTACTATTTCGCGCATCGTGTATTCTATTATAAAATACCCGGTTTTATGCAATACTACTTATAGTTTTAATCTGGCGCAAGGTTCCGCACGAACGGGTGATTTTTTAAGGACGTCAATATTTTGACGTTTTTCTTGAAAAACAAGTGAAAACCATGAAAGATATCGGGATATATTTTTCGGTCATTAGCGCTATGCGCCTATTTTTTGTTGCACTACCTTGCGCAACATGTCAACTTTTAAAAGATACTCGATTTTAACAAATACGACTTATAGTTTTATCAGAGAACATCATATTGCCCGTATGGAAATTTTTTTCGAAGCGTCAATTTTATGACGTTTTTCCCGAAAAACAAGTGAAAAACGTGAAAGAAACGTTTTGGTCTCGCGCTATTATAAGCACCACACGCTCCATTTAAGTTGTACTATTTCGCGCATCATGTATTCTATTTTAAAATACCCGGTTTTATGCAATACTACTTATAGTTTTAATCTGGCGCAAGGTTCCGCACGAACGGGTGATTTTTTAAGGACGTCAATATTTTGACGTTTTTCTTGAAAAACAAGTGAAAACCATGAAAGATATCGGGATATATTTTTCGGTCATTAGCGCTATGCGCCTATTTTTTGTTGCACTACCTTGCGCAACATGTCAACTTTTAAAAGATACTCGATTTTAACAAATACGACTTATAGTTTTATCAGAGAACATCATATTGCCCGTATGGAAATTTTTTTCGAAGCGTCAATTTTATGACGTTTTTCCCGAAAAACAAGTGAAAAACGTGAAAGAAACGTTTTGGTCTCGCGCTATTATAAGCACCACACGCTCCATTTAAGTTGTACTATTTCGCGCATCATGTATTCTATTATAAAATACCCGGTTTTATGCAATACTACTTATAGTTTTAATCTGGCGCAAGGTTCTGCACGAACGGGTGATTTTTTAAGGACGTCAATATTTTGACGTTTTTCTTGAAAAACAAGTGAAAACCATGAAAGATATCGGGATATATTTTTCGGTCATTAGCGCTATGCGCCTATTTTTTGTTGCACTACCTTGCGCAACATGTCAACTTTTAAAAGATACTCGATTTTAACAAATACGACTTATAGTTTTATCAGAGAACATCATATTGCCCGTATGGAAATTTTTTTCGAAGCGTCAATTTTATGACGTTTTTCCCGAAAAACAAGTGAAAAACGTCAAAGAAACGTTTTGGTCTCGCGCTATTATAAGCACCACACGCTCCATTTAAGTTGTACTATTTCGCGCATCATGTAATCTATTATAAAATACCCGGTTTTATGCAATACTACTTATAGTTTTAATCTGGCGCAAGGTTCCGCACGAACGGGTGATTTTTTAAGGACGTCAATATTTTGACGTTTTTCTTGAAAAGCAAGTGAAAACCATGAAAGATATCGGGATATATTTTTCGGTCATTAGCGCAATGCGCCTATTTTTTGTTGCACTACCTTGCGCAACATGTCAACTTTTAAAAGATACTCGATTTTAACAAATACGACTTATAGTTTTATCAGAGAACATCATATTGCCCGTATGGAATTTTTTTTCGAAGCGTCAATTTTATGACGTTTTTCCCGAAAAACAAGTGAAAAACGTGAAAGAAACGTTTTGGTCTCGCGCTATTATAAGCACCACACGCTCCATTTAAGTTGTACTATTTCGCGCATCATGTATTCTATTTTAAAATACCCGGTTTTATGCAATACTACTTATAGTTTTAATCTGGCGCAAGGTTCCGCACGAACGGGTGATTTTTTAAGGACGTCAATATTTTGACGTTTTTCTTGAAAAACAAGTGAAAACCATGAAAGATATCGGGATATATTTTTCGGTCATTAGCGCTATGCGCCTATTTTTTGTTGCACTACCTTGCGCAACATGTCAACTTTTAAAAGATACTCGATTTTAACAAATACGACTTATAGTTTTATCAGAGAACATCATATTGCCCGTATGGAAATTTTTTTCGAAGCGTCAATTTTATGACGTTTTTCCCGAAAAACAAGTGAAAAACGTGAAAGAAACGTTTTGGTCTCGCGCTATTATAAGCACCACACGCTCCATTTAAGTTGTACTATTTCGCGCATCATGTATTCTATTATAAAATACCCGGTTTTATGCAATACTACTTATAGTTTTAATCTGGCGCAAGGTTCTGCACGAACGGGTGATTTTTTAAGGACGTCAATATTTTGACGTTTTTCTTGAAAAACAAGTGAAAACCATGAAAGATATCGGGATATATTTTTCGGTCATTAGCGCTATGCGCCTATTTTTTGTTGCACTACCTTGCGCAACATGTCAACTTTTAAAAGATACTCGATTTTAACAAATACGACTTATAGTTTTATCAGAGAACATCATATTGCCCGTATGGAAATTTTTTTCGAAGCGTCAATTTTATGACGTTTTTCCCGAAAAACAAGTGAAAAACGTGAAAGAAACGTTTTGGTCTCGCGCTATTATAAGCACCACACGCTCCATTTAAGTTGTACTATTTCGCGCATCGTGTATTCTATTATAAAATACCCGGTTTTATGCAATACTACTTATAGTTTTAATCTGGCGCAAGGTTCCGCACGAACGGGTGATTTTTTAAGGACGTCAATATTTTGACGTTTTTCTTGAAAAACAAGTGAAAACCATGAAAGATATCGGGATATATTTTTCGGTCATTAGCGCTATGCGCCTATTTTTTGTTGCACTACCTCGCGCAACATGTCAACTTTTAAAAGATACTCGATTTTAACAAATACGACTTATAGTTTTATCAGAGAACATCATATTGCCCGTATGGAAATTTTTTTCGAAGCGTCAATTTTATGACGTTTTTCCCGAAAAACAAGTGAAAAACGTGAAAGAAACGTTTTGGTCTCGCGCTATTATAAGCACCAAACGCTCCATTTAAGTTGTACTATTTCGCGCATCATGTATTCTATTTTAAAATACCCGGTTTTATGCAATACTACTTATAGTTTTAATCTGGCGCAAGGTTCCGCACGAACGGGTGATTTTTTAAGGACGTCAATATTTTGACGTTTTTCTTGAAAAACAAGTGAAAACCATGAAAGATATCGGGATATATTTTTCGGTCATTAGCGCTATGCGCCTATTTTTTGTTGCACTACCTTGCGCAACATGTCAACTTTTAAAAGATACTCGATTTTAACAAATACGACTTATAGTTTTATCAGAGAACATCATATTGCCCGTATGGAAATTTTTTTCGAAGCGTCAATTTTATGACGTTTTTCCCGAAAAACAAGTGAAAAACGTGAAAGAAACGTTTTGGTCTCGCGCTATTATAAGCACCACACGCTCCATTTAAGTTGTACTATTTCGCGCATCATGTATTCTATTATAAAATACCCGGTTTTATGCAATACAACTTATAGTTTTAATCTGGCGCAAGGTTCCGCACGAACGGGTGATTTTTTAAGGACGTCAATATTTTGACGTTTTTCTTGAAAAACAAGTGAAAACCATGAAAGATATCGGGATATATTTTTCGGTCATTAGCGCTATGCGCCTATTTTTTGTTGCACTACCTTGCGCAACATGTCAACTTTTAAAAGATACTCGATTTTAACAAATACGACTTATAGTTTTATCAGAGAACATCATATTGCCCGTATGGAAATTTTTTTCGAAGCGTCAATTTTATGACGTTTTTCCCGAAAAACAAGTGAAAAACGTGAAAGAAACGTTTTGGTCTCGCGCTATGATAAGCACCACACGCTCCATTTAAGTTGTACTATTTCGCGCATCATGTATTCTATTATAAAATACCCGGTTTTATGCAATACTACTTATAGTTTTAATCTGGCGCAAGGTTCCGCACGAACGGGTGATTTTTTAAGGACGTCAATATTTTGACGTTTTTCTTGAAAAACAAGTGAAAACCATGAAAGATATCGGGATATATTTTTCGGTCATTAGCGCTATGCGCCTATTTTTTGTTGCACTACCTTGCGCAACATGTCAACTTTTAAAAGATACTCGATTTTAACAAATACGACTTATAGTTTTATCAGAGAACATCATATTGCCCGTATGGAAATTTTTTTCGAAGCGTCAATTTTATGACGTTTTTCCCGAAAAACAAGTGAAAAACGTCAAAGAAACGTTTTGGTCTCGCGCTATTATAAGCACCACACGCTCCATTTAAGTTGTACTATTTCGCGCATCATGTATTCTATTATAAAATACCCGGTTTTATGCAATACTACTTATAGTTTTAATCTGGCGCAAGGTTCCGCACGAACGGGTGATTTTTTAAGGACGTCAATATTTTGACGTTTTTCTTGAAAAGCAAGTGAAAACCATGAAAGATATCGGGATATATTTTTCGGTCATTAGCGCAATGCGCCTATTTTTTGTTGCACTACCTTGCGCAACATTTCAACTTTTAAAAGATACTCGATTTTAACAAATACGACTTATAGTTTTATCAGAGAACATCATATTGCCCGTATGGAATTTTTTTTCGAAGCGTCAATTTTATGACGTTTTTCCCGAAAAACAAGTGAAAAACGTGAAAGAAACGTTTTGGTCTCGCGCTATTATAAGCACCACACGCTCCATTTAAGTTGTACTATTTCGCGCATCATGTATTCTATTTTAAAATACCCGGTTTTATGCAATACTACTTATAGTTTTAATCTGGCGCAAGGTTCCGTACGAACGGGTGATTTTTTAAGGACGTCAATATTTTGACGTTTTTCTTGAAAAACAAGTGAAAACCATGAAAGATATCGGGATATATTTTTCGGTCATTAGCGCTATGCGCCTATTTTTTGTTGCACTACCTTGCGCAACATGTCAACTTTTAAAAGATACTCGATTTTAACAAATACGACTTATAGTTTTATCAGAGAACATCATATTGCCCGTATGGAAATTTTTTTCGAAGCGTCAATTTTATGACGTTTTTCTCGAAAAACAAGTGAAAAACGTGAAAGAAAAGTTTTGGTCTCGCGCTATTATAAGCACCACACGCTCCATTTAAGTTGTACTATTTCGCGCATCATGTATTCTATTATAAAATACCCGGTTTTATGCAATACTACTTATAGTTTTAATCTGGCGCAAGGTTCCGCACAAACGGGTGATTTTTTAAGGACGTCAATATTTTGACGTTTTTCTTGAAAAACAAGTGAAAACCATGAAAGATATCGGGATATATTTTTCGGTCATTAGCGCTATGCGCCTATTTTTTGTTGCACTACCTTGCGCAACATGTCAACTTTTAAAAGATACTCGATTTTAACAAATACGACTTATAGTTTTATCATAGAACATCATATTGCCCGTATGGAAATTTTTTTCGAAGCGTCAATTTTATGACGTTTTTCCCGAAAAACAAGTGAAAAACGTCAAAGAAACGTTTTGGTCTCGCGCTTTTATAAGCACCACACGCTCCATTTAAGTTGTACTATTTCGCGCATCATGTATTCTTTTATAAAATACCCGGTTTTATGCAATACTACTTATAGTTTTAATCTGGCGCAAGGTTCCGCACGAACGGGTGATTTTTTAAGGACGTCAATATTTTGACGTTTTTCTTGAAAAACAAGTGAAAACCATGAAAGATATCGGGATATATTTTTCGGTCATTAGCGCTATGCGCCTATTTTTTGTTGCACTACCTTGCGCAACATGTCAACTTTTAAAAGATACTCGATTTTAACAAATACGATTTATAGTTTTATCAGAGAACATCATATTGCCCGTATGGAAATTTTTTTCGAAGCGTCAATTTTATGACGTTTTTCCCGAAAAACAAGTGAAAAACGTGAAAGAAACGTTTTGGTCTCGCGCTATCATAAGCACCACACGCTCCATTTAAGTTGTACTATTTTGCGCATCATGTATTCTATTATAAAATACCCGGTTTTATGCAATACTACTTATAGTTTTAATCTGGCGCAAGGTCCTGCACGAACGGGTGATTTTTTAAGGACGTCAATATTTTGACGTTTTTCTTGAAAAAACAAGTGAAAACCATGAAAGATATCGGGATATATTTTTCGGTCATTAGCGCTATGCGCCTATTTTTTGTTGCACTACCTTGCGCAACATGTCAACTTTTAAAAGATACTCGATTTTAACAAATACGACTTATAGTTTTATCAGAGAACATCATATTGCCCGTATGGAAATTTTTTTCGAAGCGTCAATTTTATGACGTTTTTCCCGAAAAACAAGAGAAAAACGTGAAAGAAACGTTTTGGTCTCGCGCTATTATAAGCACCACACGCTCCATTTAAGTTGTACTATTTCGCGCATCATGTATTCTATTATAAAATACCCGGTTTTATGCAATACTACTTATAGTTTTAATCTGGCGCAAGGTTCCGCACGAACGGGTGATTTTTTAAGGACGTCAATATTTTGACGTTTTTCTTGAAAAACAAGTGAAAACCATGAAGGATATCGGGATATATTTTTCGGTCATTAGCGCTATGCGCCTATTTTTTGTTGCACTACCTTGCGCAACATGTCAACTTTTAAAAGATACTCGATTTTAACAAATACGACTTATAGTTTTATCAGAGAACATCATATTGCCCGTATGGAAATTTTTTTCGAAGCGTCAATTTTATGACGTTTTTCCCGAAAAACAAGTGAAAAACGTGAAAGAAACGTTTTGGTCTCGCGCTCGTATTAGCACCACACGCTCCATTTAAGTTGTACTATTTCGCGCATCATGTATTCTATTATAAAATACCCGGTTTTATGCAATACTACTTATAGTTTTAATCTGGCGCAAGGTTCCGCACGAACGGGTGATTTTTTAAGGACGTCAATATTTTGACGTTTTTCTTGAAAAACAAGTGAAAACCATGAAAGATATCGGGATATATTTTTCGGTCATTAGCGCTATGCGCCTATTTTTTGTTGCACTACCTTGCGCAACATGTCAACTTTTAAAAGATACTCGATTTTAACAAATACGACTTATAGTTTTATCAGAGAACATCATATTGCCCGTATGGAAATTTTTTTCGAAGCGTCAATTTTATGACGTTTTTCCCGAAAAACAAGTGAAAAACGTGAAAGAAACGTTTTGGTCTCGCGCTATCATAAGCACCACACGCTCCATTTAAGTTGTACTATTTCGCGCATCATGTATTCTATTATAAAATACCCGGTTTTATGCAATACTACTTATAGTTTTAATCTGGCGCAAGGTTCCGCACGAACGGGTGATTTTTTAAGGACGTCAATATTTTGACGTTTTTCTTGAAAAAACAAGTGAAAACCATGAAAGATATCGGGATATATTTTTCGGTCATTAGCGCTATGCGCCTATTTTTTGTTGCACTACCTTGCGCAACATGTCAACTTTTAAAAGATACTCGATTTTGACAAATACGACTTATAGTTTTATCAGAGAACATCATATTGCCCGTATGGAAATTTTTTTCGAAGCGTCAATTTTATGACGTTTTTCCCGAAAAACAAGTGGAAAACGTGAAAGAAACGTTTTGGTCTCGCGCTATTATAAGCACCACACGCTCCATTTAAGTTGTACTATTTCGCGCATCATGTATTCTATTATAAAATACCCGGTTTTATGCAATACTACTTATAGTTTTAATCTGGCGCAAGGTTCCGCACGAACGGGTGATTTTTTAAGGACGTCAATATTTTGACGTTTTTCTTGAAAAACAAGTGAAAACCATGAAAGATATCGGGATATATTTTTCGGTCATTAGCGCTATGCGCCTATTTTTTGTTGCACTACCTTGCGCAACATGTCAACTTTTAAAAGATACTCGATTTTAACAAATACGACTTATAGTTTTATCAGAGAACATCATATTGCCCGTATGGAAATTTTTTTCGAAGCGTCAATTTTATGACGTTTTTCCCGAAAAACAAGTGGAAAACGTGAAAGAAACGTTTTGGTCTCGCGCTATTATAAGCACCACACGCTCCATTTAAGTTGTACTATTTCGCGCATCATGTATTCTATTATAAAATACCCGGTTTTATGCAATACTACTTATAGTTTTAATCTGGCGCAAGGTTCCGCACGAACGGGTGATTTTTTAAGGACGTCAATATTTTGACGTTTTTCTTGAAAAACAAGTGAAAACCATGAAAGATATCGGGATATATTTTTCGGTCATTAGCGCAATGCGCCTATTTTTTGTTGCACTACCTTGCGCAACATGTCAACTTTTAAAAGATACTCGATTTTAACAAATACGACTTATAGTTTTATCAGAGAACATCATATTGCCCGTATGGAAATTTTTTTCGAAGCGTCAATTTTATGACGTTTTTCCCGAAAAACAAGTGAAAAACGTCAAAGAAACGTTTTTGTCTCGCGCTATCATAAGCACCACACGCTCCATTTAAGTTGTACTATTTCGCGCATCATGTATTCTATTATAAAATACCCGGTTTTATGCAATACTACTTATAGTTTTAATCTGGCGCAAGGTTCCGCACGAACGGGTGATTTTTTAAGGACGTCAATATTTTGACGTTTTTCTTGAAAAAACAAGTGAAAACCATGAAAGATATCGGGATATATTTTTCGGTCATTAGCGCTATGCGCCTATTTTTTGTTGCACTACCTTGCGCAACATGTCAACTTTTAAAAGATACTCGATTTTAACAAATACGACTTATAGTTTTATCAGAGAACATCATATTGCCCGTATGGAAATTTTTTTCGAAGCGTCAATTTTATGACGTTTTTCCCGAAAAACAAGTGGAAAACGTGAAAGAAACGTTTTGGTCTCGCGCTATTATAAGCACCACACGCTCCATTTAAGTTGTACTATTTCGCGCATCATGTATTCTATTATAAAATACCCGGTTTTATGCAATACTACTTATAGTTTTAATCTGGCGCAAGGTTCCGCACGAACGGTTGATTTTTTAAGGACGTCAATATTTTGACGTTTTTCTTGAAAAACAAGTGAAAACCATGAAAGATATCGGGATATATTTTTCGGTCATTAGCGCTATGCGCCTATTTTTTGTTGCACTACCTTGCGCAACATGTCAACTTTTAAAAGATACTCGATTTTAACAAATACGACTTATAGTTTTATCAGAGAACATCATATTGCCCGTATGGAAATTTTTTTCGAAGCGTCAATTTTATGACGTTTTTCCCGAAAAACAAGTGGAAAACGTGAAAGAAACGTTTTGGTCTCGCGCTATTATAAGCACCACACGCTCCATTTAAGTTGTACTATTTCGCGCATCATGTATTCTATTATAAAATACCCGGTTTTATGCAATACTACTTATAGTTTTAATCTGGCGCAAGGTTCCGCACGAACGGGTGATTTTTTAAGGACGTCAATATTTTGACGTTTTTCTTGAAAAACAAGTGAAAACCATGAAAGATATCGGGATATATTTTTCGGTCATTAGCGCTATGCGCCTATTTTTTGTTGCACTACCTTGCGCAACATGTCAACTTTTAAAAGATACTCGATTTTAACAAATACGACTTATAGTTTTATCAGAGAACATCATATTGCCCGTATGGAAATTTTTTTCGAAGCGTCAATTTTATGACGTTTTTCCCGAAAAACAAGTGGAAAACGTGAAAGAAACGTTTTGGTCTCGCGCTATTATAAGCACCACACGCTCCATTTAAGTTGTACTATTTCGCGCATCATGTATTCTATTATAAAATACCCGGTTTTATGCAATACTACTTATAGTTTTAATCTGGTGCAAGGTTCCGCACGAACGGGTGATTTTTTAAGGACGTCAATATTTTGACGTTTTTCTTGAAAAACAAGTGAAAACCATGAAAGATATCGGGATATATTTTTCGGTCATTAGCGCTATGCGCCTATTTTTTGTTGCACTACCTTGCGCAACATGTCAACTTTTAAAAGATACTCGATTTTAACAAATACGACTTATAGTTTTATCAGAGAACATCATATTGCCCGTATGGAAATTTTTTTCGAAGCGTCAATTTTATGACGTTTTTCCCGAAAAACAAGTGAAAAACGTCAAAGAAACGTTTTGGTCTCGCGCTATCATAAGCACCACACGCTCCATTTAAGTTGTACTATTTCGCGCATCATGTATTCTATTATAAAATACCCGGTTTTATGCAATACTACTTATAGTTTTAATCTGGCGCAAGGTTCCGCACGAACGGGTGATTTTTTAAGGACGTCAATATTTTGACGTTTTTCTTGAAAAAACAAGTGAAAACCATGAAAGATATCGGGATATATTTTTCGGTCATTAGCGCTATGCGCCTATTTTTTGTTGCACTACCTTGCGCAACATGTCAACTTTTAAAAGATACTCGATTTTAACAAATACGACTTATAGTTTTATCAGAGAACATCATATTGCCCGTATGGAAATTTTTTTCGAAGCGTCAATTTTATGACGTTTTTCCCGAAAAACAAGTGGAAAACGTGAAAGAAACGTTTTGGTCTCGCGCTATTATAAGCACCACACGCTCCATTTAAGTTGTACTATTTCGCGCATCATGTATTCTATTATAAAATACCCGGTTTTATGCAATACTACTTATAGTTTTAATCTGGCGCAAGGTTCCGCACGAACGGTTGATTTTTTAAGGACGTCAATATTTTGACGTTTTTCTTGAAAAACAAGTGAAAACCATGAAAGATATCGGGATATATTTTTCGGTCATTAGCGCTATGCGCCTATTTTTTGTTGCACTACCTTGCGCAACATGTCAACTTTTAAAAGATACTCGATTTTAACAAATACGACTTATAGTTTTATCAGAGAACATCATATTGCCCGTATGGAAATTTTTTTCGAAGCGTCAATTTTATGACGTTTTTCCCGAAAAACAAGTGGAAAACGTGAAAGAAACGTTTTGGTCTCGCGCTATTATAAGCACCACACGCTCCATTTAAGTTGTACTATTTCGCGCATCATGTATTCTATTATAAAATACCCGGTTTTATGCAATACTACTTATAGTTTTAATCTGGCGCAAGGTTCCGCACGAACGGGTGATTTTTTAAGGACGTCAATATTTTGACGTTTTTCTTGAAAAACAAGTGAAAACCATGAAAGATATCGGGATATATTTTTCGGTCATTAGCGCTATGCGCCTATTTTTTGTTGCACTACCTTGCGCAACATGTCAACTTTTAAAAGATACTCGATTTTAACAAATACGACTTATAGTTTTATCAGAGAACATCATATTGCCCGTATGGAAATTTTTTTCGAAGCGTCAATTTTATGACGTTTTTCCCGAAAAACAAGTGAAAAACGTCAAAGAAACGTTTTGGTCTCGCGCTATTATAAGCACCACACGCTCCATTTAAGTTGTACTATTTCGCGCATCATGTATTCTATTATAAAATACCCGGTTTTATGCAATACTACTTATAGTTTTAATCTGGCGCAAGGTTCCGCACGAACGGGTGATTTTTTAAGGACGTCAATATTTTGACGTTTTTCTTGAAAAACAAGTGAAAACCATGAAAGATATCGGGATATATTTTTCGGTCATTAGCGCTATGCGCCTATTTTTTGTTGCACTACCTTGCGCAACATGTCAACTTTTAAAAGATACTCGATTTTAACAAATACGACTTATAGTTTTATCAGAGAACATCATATTGCCCGTATGGAAATTTTTTTCGAAGCGTCAATTTTATGACGTTTTTCCCGAAAAACAAGTGAAAAACGTGAAAGAAACGTTTTGGTCTCGCGCTATTATTAGCACCACACGCTCCATTTAAGTTGTACTATTTCGCGCATCATGTATTCTATTTTAAAATACCCGGTTTTATGCAATACTACTTATAGTTTTAATCTGGCGCAAGGTTCCGTACGAACGGGTGATTTTTTAAGGACGTCAATATTTTGACGTTTTTCTTGAAAAACAAGTGAAAACCATGAAAGATATCGGGATATATTTTTCGGTCATTAGCGCTATGCGCCTATTTTTTGTTGCACTACCTTGCGCAACATGTCAACTTTTAAAAGATACTCGATTTTAACAAATACGACTTATAGTTTTATCAGAGAACATCATATTGCCCGTATGGAAATTTTTTTCGAAGCGTCAATTTTATGACGTTTTTCTCGAAAAACAAGTGAAAAACGTGAAAGAAACGTTTTGGTCTCGCGCTATTATAAGCACCACACGCTCCATTTAAGTTGTACTATTTCGCGCATCATGTATTCTATTATAAAATACCCGGTTTTATGCAATACTACTTATAGTTTTAATCTGGCGCAAGGTTCCGCACAAACGGGTGATTTTTTAAGGACGTCAATATTTTGACGTTTTTCTTGAAAAACAAGTGAAAACCATGAAAGATATCGGGATATATTTTTCGGTCATTAGCGCTATGCGCCTATTTTTTGTTGCACTACCTTGCGCAACATGTCAACTTTTAAAAGATACTCGATTTTAACAAATACGACTTATAGTTTTATCAGAGAACATCATATTGCCCGTATGGAAATTTTTTTCGAAGCGTCAATTTTATGACGTTTTTCCCGAAAAACAAGTGAAAAACGTCAAAGAAACGTTTTGGTCTCGCGCTTTTATAAGCACCACACGCTCCATTTAAGTTGTACTATTTCGCGCATCATGTATTCTATTATAAAATACCCGGTTTTATGCAATACTACTTATAGTTTTAATCTGGCGCAAGGTTCCGCACGAACGGGTGATTTATTAAGGACGTCAATATTTTGACGTTTTTCTTGAAAAACAAGTGAAAACCATGAAAGATATCGGGATATATTTTTCGGTCATTAGCGCTATGCGCCTATTTTTTGTTGCACTACCTTGCGCAACATGTCAACTTTTAAAAGATACTCGATTTTAACAAATACGACTTATAGTTTTATCAGAGAACATCATATTGCCCGTATGGAAATTTTTTTCGAAGCGTCAATTTTATGACGTTTTTCCCGAAAAACAAGTGGAAAACGTGAAAGAAACGTTTTGGTCTCGCGCTATTATAAGCACCACACGCTCCATTTAAGTTGTACTATTTCGCGCATCATGTATTCTATTATAAAATACCCGGTTTTATGCAATACTACTTATAGTTTTAATCTGGCGCAAGGTTCCGCACGAACGGGTGATTTTTTAAGGACGTCAATATTTTGACGTTTTTCTTGAAAAACAAGTGAAAACCATGAAAGATATCGGGATATATTTTTCGGTCATTAGCGCTATGCGCCTATTTTTTGTTGCACTACCTTGCGCAACATGTCAACTTTTAAAAGATACTCGATTTTAACAAATACGACTTATAGTTTTATCAGAGAACATCATATTGCCCGTATGGAAATTTTTTTCGAAGCGTCAATTTTATGACGTTTTTCCCGAAAAACAAGTGGAAAACGTGAAAGAAACGTTTTGGTCTCGCGCTATCATAAGCACCACACGCTCCATTTAAGTTGTACTATTTCGCGCATCATGTATTCTATTATAAAATACCCGGTTTTATGCAATACTACTTATAGTTTTAATCTGGCGCAAGGTTCCGCACGAACGGGTGATTTTTTAAGGACGTCAATATTTTGACGTTTTTCTTGAAAAAACAAGTGAAAACCATGAAAGATATCGGGATATATTTTTCGGTCATTAGCGCTATGCGCCTATTTATTGTTGCACTACCTTGCGCAACATGTCAACTTTTAAAAGATACTCGATTTTAACAAATACGACTTATAGTTTTATCAGAGAACATCATATTGCCCGTATGGAAATTTTTTTCGAAGCGTCAATTTTATGACGTTTTTCCCGAAAAACAAGAGAAAAACGTGAAAGAAACGTTTTGGTCTCGCGCTATTATAAGCACCACACGCTCCATTTAAGTTGTACTATTTCGCGCATCATGTATTCTATTATAAAATACCCGGTTTTATGCAATACTACTTATAGTTTTAATCTGGCGCAAGGTTCCGCACGAACGGGTGATTTTTTAAGGACGTCAATATTTTGACGTTTTTCTTGAAAAACAAGTGAAAACCATGAAAGATATCGGGATATATTTTTCGGTCATTAGCGCTATGCGCCTATTTTTTGTTGCACTACCTTGCGCAACATGTCAACTTTTAAAAGATACTCGATTTTAACAAATACGACTTATAGTTTTATCAGAGAACATCATATTGCCCGTATGGAAATTTTTTTCGAAGCGTCAATTTTATGACGTTTTTCCCGAAAAACAAGTGAAAAACGTGAAAGAAACGTTTTGGTCTCGCGCTATTATTAGCACCACACGCTCCATTTAAGTTGTACTATTTCGCGCATCATGTATTCTATTATAAAATACCCGGTTTTATGCAATACTACTTATAGTTTTAATCTGGCGCAAGGTTCCGCACGAACGGGTGATTTTTTAAGGACGTCAATATTTTGACGTTTTTCTTGAAAAACAAGTGAAAACCATGAAAGATATCGGGATATATTTTTCGGTCATTAGCGCTATGCGCCTATTTTTTGTTGCACTACCTTGCGCAACATGTCAACTTTTAAAAGATACTCGATTTTAACAAATACGACTTATAGTTTTATCAGAGAACATCATATTGCCCGTATGGAAATTTTTTTCGAAGCGTCAATTTTATGACGTTTTTCCCGAAAAACAAGTGAAAAACGTGAAAGAAACGTTTTGGTCTCGCGCTATCATAAGCACCACACGCTCCATTTAAGTTGTACTATTTCGCGCATCATGTATTCTATTATAAAATACCCGGTTTTATGCAATACTACTTATAGTTTTAATCTGGCGCAAGGTTCCGCACGAACGGGTGATTTTTTATGGACGTCAATATTTTGACGTTTTTCTTGAAAAACAAGTGAAAACCATGAAAGATATCGGGATATATTTTTCGGTCATTAGCGCTATGCGCCTATTTTTTGTTGCACTACCTTGCGCAACATGTCAACTTTTAAAAGATACTCGATTTTAACAAATACGACTTATAGTTTTATCAGAGAACATCATATTGCCCGTATGGAAATTTTTTTCGAAGCGTCAATTTTATGACGTTTTTCCCGAAAAACAAGTGGATAACGTGAAAGAAACGTTTTGGTCTCGCGCTATTATAAGCACCACACGCTCCATTTAAGTTGTACTATTTCGCGCATCATGTATTCTATTATAAAATACCCGGTTTTATGCAATACTACTTATAGTTTTAATCTGGCGCAAGGTTCCGCACGAACGGGTGATTTTTTAAGGACGTCAATATTTTGACGTTTTTCTTGAAAAACAAGTGAAAACCATGAAAGATATCGGGATATATTTTTCGGTCATTAGCGCTATGCGCCTATTTTTTGTTGCACTACCTTGCGCAACATGTCAACTTTTAAAAGATACTCGATTTTAACAAATACGACTTATAGTTTTATCAGAGAACATCATATTGCCCGTATGGAAATTTTTTTCGAAGCGTCAATTTTATGACGTTTTTCCCGAAAAACAAGTGAAAAACGTCAAAGAAACGTTTTGGTCTCGCGCTATCATAAGCACCACACGCTCCATTTAAGTTGTACTATTTCGCGCATCATGTATTCTATTATAAAATACCCGGTTTTATGCAATACTACTTATAGTTTTAATCTGGCGCAAGGTTCCGCACGAACGGGTGATTTTTTAAGGACGTCAATATTTTGACGTTTTTCTTGAAAAAACAAGTGAAAACCATGAAAGATATCGGGATATATTTTTCGGTCATTAGCGCTATGCGCCTATTTTTTGTTGCACTACCTTGCGCAACATGTCAACTTTTAAAAAATACTCGATTTTAACAAATACGACTTATAGTTTTATCAGAGAACATCATATTGCCCGTATGGAAATTTTTTTCGAAGCGTCAATTTTATGACGTTTTTCCCGAAAAACAAGTGGAAAACGTGAAAGAAACGTTTTGGTCTCGCGCTATTATAAGCACCACACGCTCCATTTAAGTTGTACTATTTCGCGCATCATGTATTCTATTATAAAATACCCGGTTTTATGCAATACTACTTATAGTTTTAATCTGGCGCAAGGTTCCGCACGAACGGTTGATTTTTTAAGGACGTCAATATTTTGACGTTTTTCTTGAAAAACAAGTGAAAACCATGAAAGATATCGGGATATATTTTTCGGTCATTAGCGCTATGCGCCTATTTTTTGTTGCACTACCTTGCGCAACATGTCAACTTTTAAAAGATACTCGATTTTAACAAATACGACTTATAGTTTTATCAGAGAACATCATATTGCCCGTATGGAAATTTTTTTCGAAGCGTCAATTTTATGACGTTTTTCCCGAAAAACAAGTGGAAAACGTGAAAGAAACGTTTTGGTCTCGCGCTATTATAAGCACCACACGCTCCATTTAAGTTGTACTATTTCGCGCATCATGTATTCTATTATAAAATACCCGGTTTTATGCAACACTACTTATAGTTTTAATCTGGCGCAAGGTTCCGCACGAACGGGTGATTTTTTAAGGACGTCAATATTTTGACGTTTTTCTTGAAAAACAAGTGAAAACCATGAAAGATATCGGGATATATTTTTCGGTCATTAGCGCCATGCGCCTATTTTTTGTTGCACTACCTTGCGCAACATGTCAACTTTTAAAAGATACTCGATTTTAACAAATACGACTTATAGTTTTATCAGAGAACATCATATTGCCCGTATGGAAATTTTTTTCGAAGCGTCAATTTTATGACGTTTTTCCCGAAAAACAAGTGGAAAACGTGAAAGAAACGTTTTGGTCTCGCGCTATTATAAGCACCACACGCTCCATTTAAGTTGTACTATTTCGCGCATCATGTATTCTATTATAAAATACCCGGTTTTATGCAACACTACTTATAGTTTTAATCTGGCGCAAGGTTCCGCACGAACGGGTGATTTTTTAAGGACGTCAATATTTTGACGTTTTTCTTGAAAAACAAGTGAAAACCATGAAAGATATCGGGATATATTTTTCGGTCATTAGCGCCATGCGCCTATTTTTTGTTGCACTACCTTGCGCAACATGTCAACTTTTAAAAGATACTCGATTTTAACAAATACGACTTATAGTTTTATCAGAGAACATCATATTGCCCGTATGGAAATTTTTTTCGAAGCGTCAATTTTATGACGTTTTTCCCGAAAAACAAGTGAAAAACGTCAAAGAAACGTTTTGGTCTCGCGCTATTATAAGCACCACACGCTCCATTTAAGTTGTACTATTTCGCGCATCATGTATTCTATTATAAAATACCCGGTTTTATGCAATACTACTTATAGTTTTAATCTGGCGCAAGGTTCCGCACGAACGGGTGATTTTTTAAGGACGTCAATATTTTGACGTTTTTCTTGAAAAACAAGTGAAAACCATGAAAGATATCGGGATATATTTTTCGGTCATTAGCGCTATGCGCCTATTTTTTGTTGCACTACCTTGCGCAACATGTCAACTTTTAAAAGATACTCGATTTTAACAAATACGACTTATAGTTTTATCAGAGAACATCATATTGCCCGTATGGAAATTTTTTTCGAAGCGTCAATTTTATGACGTTTTTCCCGAAAAACAAGTGGAAAACGTGAAAGAAACGTTTTGGTCTCGCGCTTTTATAAGCACCACACGCTCCATTTAAGTTGTACTATTTCGCGCATCATGTATTCTATTATAAAATACCCGGTTTTATGCAATACTACTTATAGTTTTAATCTGGCGCAAGGTTCCGCACGAACGGGTGATTTTTTAAGGACGTCAATATTTTGACGTTTTTCTTGAAAAACAAGTGAAAACCATGAAAGATATCGGGATATATTTTTCGGTCATTAGCGCTATGCGCCTATTTTTTGTTGCACTACCTTGCGCAACATGTCAACTTTTAAAAGATACTCGATTTTAACAAATACGACTTATAGTTTTATCAGAGAACATCATATTGCCCGTATGGAAATTTTTTTCGAAGCGTCAATTTTATGACGTTTTTCCCGAAAAACAAGTGAAAAACGTCAAAGAAACGTTTTGGTCTCGCGCTTTTATAAGCACCACACGCTCCATTTAAGTTGTACTATTTCGCGCATCATGTATTCTATTATAAAATACCCGGTTTTATGCAATACTACTTATAGTTTTAATCTGGCGCAAGGTTCCGCACGAACGGGTGATTTTTTAAGGACGTCAATATTTTGACGTTTTTCTTGAAAAACAAGTGAAAACCATGAAAGATATCGGGATATATTTTTCGGTCATTAGCGCTATGCGCCTATTTTTTGTTGCACTACCTTGCGCAACATGTCAACTTTTAAAAGATACTCGATTTTAACAAATACGACTTATAGTTTTATCAGAGAACATCATATTGCCCGTATGGAAATTTTTTTCGAAGCGTCAATTTTATGACGTTTTTCCCGAAAAACAAGTGAAAAACGTGAAAGAAACGTTTTGGTCTCGCGCTATTATTAGCACCACACGCTCCATTTAAGTTGTACTATTTCGCGCATCATGTATTCTATTATAAAATACCCGGTTTTATGCAATACTACTTATAGTTTTAATCTGGCGCAAGGTTCCGCACGAACGGGTGATTTTTTAAGGACGTCAATATTTTGACGTTTTTCTTGAAAAACAAGTGAAAACCATGAAAGATATCGGGATATAATTTTCGGTCATTAGCGCTATGCGCCTATTTTTTGTTGCACTACCTTGCGCAACATGTCAACTTTTAAAAGATACTCGATTTTAACAAATACGACTTATAGTTTTATCAGAGAACATCATATTGCCCGTATGGAAATTTTTTTCAAAGCGTCAATTTTATGACGTTTTTCCCGAAAAACAAGTGAAAAACGTGAAAGAAACGTTTTGGTCTCGCGCTATTATAAGCACCACACGCTCCATTTAAGTTGTACTATTTCGCGCATCATGTATTCTATTATAAAATACCCGGTTTTATGCAATACAGTGAAAACTGTTCAAACCGAACCCTGACAAAACCGAATTTCACATCAAACCGGACAAAATCTAAAGTCCCTTAGAATTTTTAATAAAAAGCAAAGTAATTTAACCTGTTAAAACCAAATACTGTCCAAACCGAATACCGAACTGTTTTTTATTCCCTTTGTTTCATTTATCTTCTTATAAAAACTTGTCTTTACCGAACTCATCAGAGCAAAAGGATTAATCTTTTGCACAAACAAATTTAACATGCAAGTATTGTATGGCTTTGATAATCTTTTTATTGACACTTGTTTGTTATGTTTAAATGTTAATTAATGAAAATGACCCAAGCTGTAAAACAATTAAGACATTGTTATTAAGCAGTTATATGAATAATGTTTTTATAACAATTAGTTTCACCATCTTAAAATGTTTATATGGCTTGATTGTGACCAATGAATAGCTTACTAATTTAATCTATATGACAAAATTTATTTCATTTAACCTCATAAAAATATATTAAATGACAAATTATTCATTTCGTTTGTATAAACAGATTTTTTTTACACTGTACTCTTAGTAAAGAAAATGTTAATGCTTCACTTGATTCCAGAATATGTTTTTATAGTGTTATATCCTTTCCTTATTTGTTCACAGGATTTCAGTTTCTTTATCTATTGTTCATTTCCATTTGTGATTGAACCCTGAGAAAACCGAACACCTGTCAAAACAGAACAAATTCCAAAGTCCCATTGCTGTTCGGTTTGGACAGGTTTCACTGTACTACTTATAGTTTTAATCTGGCGCAAGGTTCCGCACGAACGGGTGATTTTTTAAGGACGTCAATATTTTGACGTTTTTCTTGAAAAACAAGTGAAAACCATGAAAGATATCGGGATATATTTTTCGGTCATTAGCGCTATGCGCCTATATTTTGTTGCACTACCTTGCGCAACATGTCAACTTTTAAAAGATACTCGATTTTAACAAATACGACTTATAGTTTTATCAGAGAACATCATATTGCCCGTATGGAAATTTTTTTCGAAGCGTCAATTTTATGACGTTTTTCCCGAAAAACAAGTGAAAAACGTCAAAGAAACGTTTTGGTCTCGCGCTATTATAAGCACCACACGCTCCATTTAAGTTGTACTATTTCGCGCATCATGTATTCTATTATAAAATACCCGGTTTTATGCAATACTACTTATAGTTTTAATCTGGTGCAAGGTTCCGCACGAACGGGTGATTTTTTAAGGACATCAATATTTTGACGTTTTTCTTGAAAAACAAGTGAAAACCATGAAAGATATCGGGATATATTTTTCGGTCATTAGCGCTATGCGCCTATTTTTTGTTGCACTACCTTACGCAACATGTCAACTTTTAAAAGATACTCGATTTTAACAAATACGACTTATAGTTTTATCAGAGAACATCATATTGCCCGTATGGAAATTTTTTTCGAAGCGTCAATTTTATGACGTTTTTCCCGAAAAACAAGTGAAAAACGTGAAAGAAACGTTTTGGTCTCGCGCTATTATAAGCACCACACGCTCCATTTAAGTTGTACTATTTCGCGCATCATGTATTCTATTATAAAATACCCAGTTTTATGCAATACTACTTATAGTTTTAATCTGGCGCAAGGTTCCGCACGAACGGGTGATTTTTTAAGGACGTCAATATTTTGACGTTTTTCTTGAAAAACAAGTGAAAACCATGAAAGATATCGGGATATATTTTTCGGTCATTAGCGCTATGCGCCTATTTTTTGTTGCACTACCTTGCGCAACATGTCAACTTTTAAAAGATACTTGATTTTAACAAATACGACTTATAGTTTTATCAGAGAACATCATATTGCCCGTATGGAAATTTTTTTCGAAGCGTCAATTTTATGACGTTTTTCCCGAAAAGCAAGTGAAAAACGTGAAAGAAACGTTTTGGTCTCGCGCTATTATTAGCACCACACGCTCCATTTAAGTTGTACTATTTCGCGCATCATGTATTCTATTATAAAATACCCGGTTTAATGCAATACTACTTATAGTTTTAATCTGGCGCAAGGTTCCGCACGAACGGGTGATTTTTTAAGGACGTCAATATTTTGACGTTTTTCTTGAAAAACAAGTGAAAACCATGAAAGATATCGGGATATATTTTTCGGTCATTAGCGCTATGCGCCTATTTTTTGTTGCACTACCTTGCCCAACATGTCAACTTTAAAGATACTCGATTTTAACAAATACGACTTATAGTTTTATCAGAGAACATCATATTGCCCGTATGGAAATTTTTTTCGAAGCGTCAATTTTATGACGTTTTTCCCGAAAAACAAGTGAAAAACGTGAAAGAAACGTTTTGGTCTCGCGCTATTATAAGCACCACACGCTCCATTTAAGTTGTACTATTTCGCGCATCATGTATTCTATTATAAAATACCCGGTTTTATGCAATACTACTTATAGTTTTAATCTGGCGCAAGGTTCCGCACGAACGGGTGATTTTTTAAGGACGTCAATATTTTGACGTTTTTTTTTAAAAACAAGTGAAAACCATGAAAGATATCGGGATATATTTTTCGGTCATTAGCGCTATGCGCCTATTTTTTGTTGCACTACCTTGCGCAACATGTCAACTTTTAAAAGATACTCGATTTTAACAAATACGACTTATAGTTTTATCAGAGAACATCATATTGCCCGTATGGAAATTTTTTTCGAAGCGTCAATTTTATGACGTTTTTCCCGAAAAGCAAGTGAAAAACGTGAAAGAAACGTTTTGTTCTCGCGCTATTATTAGCACCACACGCTCCATTTAAGTTGTACTATTTCGCGCATCATGTATTCTATTATAAAATACCCGGTTTTATGCAATACTACTTAGGTAGTACTCCACAATTAGGATTTTTTCACAGTATTGTTTTCGTATGTGGCCCCTGTGAACTTTTTTGTTAAATGAAAATATTGATTCGTTTTGGTCTTAAAACAAGACAAATAAAAAATCTGGACCCGTTATATAAAAATTTCGATCCACGGTTATTGTTTTAAAGAATAATTTCGAAAAAATCAATACCAATGATCATAAAGCGTCGCTTCCGGCTGTGCATGGTGACCAGCGGATGGGCTTAAATTTAAATGTGCTATTTTTAGTTTTTTAAGTTTGAACAATTTTAGCGGAAAAAAGAGCCGAAGTCGGATAGGTTTATTTGGTCTTAAAAGAAAGGACTGTTTTCGGGCTTTCATTTCATACATGTTACGTTTCACCTGAACCGAAAGCTCGACTACTGGTAACGTTCAAAAAAAGGACAAAACCCCGATTTTTGCGTATTTTTGTCCCCAAATTTTTGACAAATGTTAAGAGTTGCTAGGGGCAACGAGTACAACAAAGAAATCAAATACGGCACTAAACACGACTAAACATGACCGGAGTTTGGAACACCACCTAGTTTAAAGTGCAAATAGCAGTTTAAGCGATTACAAGAACCCGGGACAAAATAGTCAACATCGAGCACATGCAAAAATGAGCTAAATAAATTAATTGTGGAGTACTACCATATGGCATTATTCTCATTAAAATTTTGAGAGTATATCTTGATTTTAGTCCTTGGTTTCATTGTTGAAAATAAAGCTAATATATTTGAGAATTACTTGTTTCAAAAATTTTGGGAAAAATATCAGTTATTAAGCATTAATGCCCATAGCAACCAAACATGCTTATTTTTTAAAATATCGTCAATAACGTTATATTTTGTACAGCTGGTTATGCTGTATGTAACGCTAACAACGTTAATAATTTCCCCGGAAGAAATAAAAATTACACAATATAGTATATTTCCCCGTATGTAAATCATAAAATTGTAATTTTTAGTCGGCTTGAATAGAAACGCAAGGCATTATAGCTTGCTATGCAAATGTTAAGCAAATTTTGATGATGTGTTTCCATGGACGCCATTATTGCAGATTTTTTCACGGAAATCTTCCAAATTTTCACAAATATGTTTGAAATAGGCTAGAAAATGACTTAAGCACAACAGAATACCAATTTTGTTACGAAAATACAAAATTTGATTCAAAACAAACGAGGAAAGAATCTAACGTTATTGCAGGAAAATGTCCAAAAAAGAGCTTGATCAGAAAAGGGCTTCCGTCTTTGAGCGTGCGTTACTATGGTAAAACATTAAAACAAATCATAATATCCGGTATTCCTCAAGTGGTTACATACTCAAGAAGAGAAAAATGCGACTCATGTTAAATTTTAAAAAAATGCAAAAGCATTATGGTAGTACTCCACAATTAGGATTTTTTCACAGTATTGTTTTCGTATGTGGCCCCTGTGAACTTTTTTGTTAAATGAAAATATTGATTCGTTTTGGTCTTAAAACAAGACAAATAAAAAATCTGGACCCGTTATATAAAAATTTCGATCCACGGTTATTGTTTTAAAGAATAATTTCGAAAAAATCAATACCAATGATCATAAAGCGTCGCTTCCGGCTGTGCATGGTGACCAGCGGATGGGCTTAAATTTAAATGTGCTATTTTTAGTTTTTTAAGTTTGAACAATTTTAGCGGAAAAAAGAGCCGAAGTCGGATAGGTTTATTTGGTCTTAAAAGAAAGGACTGTTTTCGGGCTTTCATTTCATACATGTTACGTTTCACCTGAACCGAAAGCTCGACTACTGGTAACGTTCAAAAAAAGGACAAAACCCCGATTTTTGCGTATTTTTGTCCCCAAATTTTTGACAAATGTTAAGAGTTGCTAGGGGCAACGAGTACAACAAAGAAATCAAATACGGCACTAAACACGACTAAACATGACCGGAGTTTGGAACACCACCTAGTTTAAAGTGCAAATAGCAGTTTAAGCGATTACAAGAACCCGGGACAAAATAGTCAACATCGAGCACATGCAAAAATGAGCTAAATAAATTAATTGTGGAGTACTACCATATGGCATTATTCTCATTAAAATTTTGAGAGTATATCTTGATTTTAGTCCTTGGTTTCATTGTTGAAAATAAAGCTAATATATTTGAGAATTACTTGTTTCAAAAATTTTGGGAAAAATATCAGTTATTAAGCATTAATGCCCATAGCAACCAAACATGCTTATTTTTTAAAATATCGTCAATAACGTTATATTTTGTACAGCTGGTTATGCTGTATGTAACGCTAACAACGTTAATAATTTCCCCGGAAGAAATAAAAATTACACAATATAGTATATTTCCCCGTATGTAAATCATAAAATTGTAATTTTTAGTCGGCTTGAATAGAAACGCAAGGCATTATAGCTTGCTATGCAAATGTTAAGCAAATTTTGATGATGTGTTTCCATGGACGCCATTATTGCAGATTTTTTCACGGAAATCTTCCAAATTTTCACAAATATGTTTGAAATAGGCTAGAAAATGACTTAAGCACAACAGAATACCAATTTTGTTACGAAAATACAAAATTTGATTCAAAACAAACGAGGAAAGAATCTAACGTTATTGCAGGAAAATGTCCAAAAAAGAGCTTGATCAGAAAAGGGCTTCCGTCTTTGAGCGTGCGTTACTATGGTAAAACATTAAAACAAATCATAATATCCGGTATTCCTCAAGTGGTTACATACTCAAGAAGAGAAAAATGCGACTCATGTTAAATTTTAAAAAAATGCAAAAGCATTATGGTAGTACTCCACAATTAGGATTTTTTCACAGTATTGTTTTCGTATGTGGCCCCTGTGAACTTTTTTGTTAAATGAAAATATTGATTCGTTTTGGTCTTAAAACAAGACAAATAAAAAATCTGGACCCGTTATATAAAAATTTCGATCCACGGTTATTGTTTTAAAGAATAATTTCGAAAAAATCAATACCAATGATCATAAAGCGTCGCTTCCGGCTGTGCATGGTGACCAGCGGATGGGCTTAAATTTAAATGTGCTATTTTTAGTTTTTTAAGTTTGAACAATTTTAGCGGAAAAAAGAGCCGAAGTCGGATAGGTTTATTTGGTCTTAAAAGAAAGGACTGTTTTCGGGCTTTCATTTCATACATGTTACGTTTCACCTGAACCGAAAGCTCGACTACTGGTAACGTTCAAAAAAAGGACAAAACCCCGATTTTTGCGTATTTTTGTCCCCAAATTTTTGACAAATGTTAAGAGTTGCTAGGGGCAACGAGTACAACAAAGAAATCAAATACGGCACTAAACACGACTAAACATGACCGGAGTTTGGAACACCACCTAGTTTAAAGTGCAAATAGCAGTTTAAGCGATTACAAGAACCCGGGACAAAATAGTCAACATCGAGCACATGCAAAAATGAGCTAAATAAATTAATTGTGGAGTACTACCATATGGCATTATTCTCATTAAAATTTTGAGAGTATATCTTGATTTTAGTCCTTGGTTTCATTGTTGAAAATAAAGCTAATATATTTGAGAATTACTTGTTTCAAAAATTTTGGGAAAAATATCAGTTATTAAGCATTAATGCCCATAGCAACCAAACATGCTTATTTTTTAAAATATCGTCAATAACGTTATATTTTGTACAGCTGGTTATGCTGTATGTAACGCTAACAACGTTAATAATTTCCCCGGAAGAAATAAAAATTACACAATATAGTATATTTCCCCGTATGTAAATCATAAAATTGTAATTTTTAGTCGGCTTGAATAGAAACGCAAGGCATTATAGCTTGCTATGCAAATGTTAAGCAAATTTTGATGATGTGTTTCCATGGACGCCATTATTGCAGATTTTTTCACGGAAATCTTCCAAATTTTCACAAATATGTTTGAAATAGGCTAGAAAATGACTTAAGCACAACAGAATACCAATTTTGTTACGAAAATACAAAATTTGATTCAAAACAAACGAGGAAAGAATCTAACGTTATTGCAGGAAAATGTCCAAAAAAGAGCTTGATCAGAAAAGGGCTTCCGTCTTTGAGCGTGCGTTACTATGGTAAAACATTAAAACAAATCATAATATCCGGTATTCCTCAAGTGGTTACATACTCAAGAAGAGAAAAATGCGACTCATGTTAAATTTTAAAAAAATGCAAAAGCATTATGGTAGTACTCCACAATTAGGATTTTTTCACAGTATTGTTTTCGTATGTGGCCCCTGTGAACTTTTTTGTTAAATGAAAATATTGATTCGTTTTGGTCTTAAAACAAGACAAATAAAAAATCTGGACCCGTTATATAAAAATTTCGATCCACGGTTATTGTTTTAAAGAATAATTTCGAAAAAATCAATACCAATGATCATAAAGCGTCGCTTCCGGCTGTGCATGGTGACCAGCGGATGGGCTTAAATTTAAATGTGCTATTTTTAGTTTTTTAAGTTTGAACAATTTTAGCGGAAAAAAGAGCCGAAGTCGGATAGGTTTATTTGGTCTTAAAAGAAAGGACTGTTTTCGGGCTTTCATTTCATACATGTTACGTTTCACCTGAACCGAAAGCTCGACTACTGGTAACGTTCAAAAAAAGGACAAAACCCCGATTTTTGCGTATTTTTGTCCCCAAATTTTTGACAAATGTTAAGAGTTGCTAGGGGCAACGAGTACAACAAAGAAATCAAATACGGCACTAAACACGACTAAACATGACCGGAGTTTGGAACACCACCTAGTTTAAAGTGCAAATAGCAGTTTAAGCGATTACAAGAACCCGGGACAAAATAGTCAACATCGAGCACATGCAAAAATGAGCTAAATAAATTAATTGTGGAGTACTACCATATGGCATTATTCTCATTAAAATTTTGAGAGTATATCTTGATTTTAGTCCTTGGTTTCATTGTTGAAAATAAAGCTAATATATTTGAGAATTACTTGTTTCAAAAATTTTGGGAAAAATATCAGTTATTAAGCATTAATGCCCATAGCAACCAAACATGCTTATTTTTTAAAATATCGTCAATAACGTTATATTTTGTACAGCTGGTTATGCTGTATGTAACGCTAACAACGTTAATAATTTCCCCGGAAGAAATAAAAATTACACAATATAGTATATTTCCCCGTATGTAAATCATAAAATTGTAATTTTTAGTCGGCTTGAATAGAAACGCAAGGCATTATAGCTTGCTATGCAAATGTTAAGCAAATTTTGATGATGTGTTTCCATGGACGCCATTATTGCAGATTTTTTCACGGAAATCTTCCAAATTTTCACAAATATGTTTGAAATAGGCTAGAAAATGACTTAAGCACAACAGAATACCAATTTTGTTACGAAAATACAAAATTTGATTCAAAACAAACGAGGAAAGAATCTAACGTTATTGCAGGAAAATGTCCAAAAAAGAGCTTGATCAGAAAAGGGCTTCCGTCTTTGAGCGTGCGTTACTATGGTAAAACATTAAAACAAATCATAATATCCGGTATTCCTCAAGTGGTTACATACTCAAGAAGAGAAAAATGCGACTCATGTTAAATTTTAAAAAAATGCAAAAGCATTATGGTAGTACTCCACAATTAGGATTTTTTCACAGTATTGTTTTCGTATGTGGCCCCTGTGAACTTTTTTGTTAAATGAAAATATTGATTCGTTTTGGTCTTAAAACAAGACAAATAAAAAATCTGGACCCGTTATATAAAAATTTCGATCCACGGTTATTGTTTTAAAGAATAATTTCGAAAAAATCAATACCAATGATCATAAAGCGTCGCTTCCGGCTGTGCATGGTGACCAGCGGATGGGCTTAAATTTAAATGTGCTATTTTTAGTTTTTTAAGTTTGAACAATTTTAGCGGAAAAAAGAGCCGAAGTCGGATAGGTTTATTTGGTCTTAAAAGAAAGGACTGTTTTCGGGCTTTCATTTCATACATGTTACGTTTCACCTGAACCGAAAGCTCGACTACTGGTAACGTTCAAAAAAAGGACAAAACCCCGATTTTTGCGTATTTTTGTCCCCAAATTTTTGACAAATGTTAAGAGTTGCTAGGGGCAACGAGTACAACAAAGAAATCAAATACGGCACTAAACACGACTAAACATGACCGGAGTTTGGAACACCACCTAGTTTAAAGTGCAAATAGCAGTTTAAGCGATTACAAGAACCCGGGACAAAATAGTCAACATCGAGCACATGCAAAAATGAGCTAAATAAATTAATTGTGGAGTACTACCATATGGCATTATTCTCATTAAAATTTTGAGAGTATATCTTGATTTTAGTCCTTGGTTTCATTGTTGAAAATAAAGCTAATATATTTGAGAATTACTTGTTTCAAAAATTTTGGGAAAAATATCAGTTATTAAGCATTAATGCCCATAGCAACCAAACATGCTTATTTTTTAAAATATCGTCAATAACGTTATATTTTGTACAGCTGGTTATGCTGTATGTAACGCTAACAACGTTAATAATTTCCCCGGAAGAAATAAAAATTACACAATATAGTATATTTCCCCGTATGTAAATCATAAAATTGTAATTTTTAGTCGGCTTGAATAGAAACGCAAGGCATTATAGCTTGCTATGCAAATGTTAAGCAAATTTTGATGATGTGTTTCCATGGACGCCATTATTGCAGATTTTTTCACGGAAATCTTCCAAATTTTCACAAATATGTTTGAAATAGGCTAGAAAATGACTTAAGCACAACAGAATACCAATTTTGTTACGAAAATACAAAATTTGATTCAAAACAAACGAGGAAAGAATCTAACGTTATTGCAGGAAAATGTCCAAAAAAGAGCTTGATCAGAAAAGGGCTTCCGTCTTTGAGCGTGCGTTACTATGGTAAAACATTAAAACAAATCATAATATCCGGTATTCCTCAAGTGGTTACATACTCAAGAAGAGAAAAATGCGACTCATGTTAAATTTTAAAAAAATGCAAAAGCATTATGGTAGTACTCCACAATTAGGATTTTTTCACAGTATTGTTTTCGTATGTGGCCCCTGTGAACTTTTTTGTTAAATGAAAATATTGATTCGTTTTGGTCTTAAAACAAGACAAATAAAAAATCTGGACCCGTTATATAAAAATTTCGATCCACGGTTATTGTTTTAAAGAATAATTTCGAAAAAATCAATACCAATGATCATAAAGCGTCGCTTCCGGCTGTGCATGGTGACCAGCGGATGGGCTTAAATTTAAATGTGCTATTTTTAGTTTTTTAAGTTTGAACAATTTTAGCGGAAAAAAGAGCCGAAGTCGGATAGGTTTATTTGGTCTTAAAAGAAAGGACTGTTTTCGGGCTTTCATTTCATACATGTTACGTTTCACCTGAACCGAAAGCTCGACTACTGGTAACGTTCAAAAAAAGGACAAAACCCCGATTTTTGCGTATTTTTGTCCCCAAATTTTTGACAAATGTTAAGAGTTGCTAGGGGCAACGAGTACAACAAAGAAATCAAATACGGCACTAAACACGACTAAACATGACCGGAGTTTGGAACACCACCTAGTTTAAAGTGCAAATAGCAGTTTAAGCGATTACAAGAACCCGGGACAAAATAGTCAACATCGAGCACATGCAAAAATGAGCTAAATAAATTAATTGTGGAGTACTACCATATGGCATTATTCTCATTAAAATTTTGAGAGTATATCTTGATTTTAGTCCTTGGTTTCATTGTTGAAAATAAAGCTAATATATTTGAGAATTACTTGTTTCAAAAATTTTGGGAAAAATATCAGTTATTAAGCATTAATGCCCATAGCAACCAAACATGCTTATTTTTTAAAATATCGTCAATAACGTTATATTTTGTACAGCTGGTTATGCTGTATGTAACGCTAACAACGTTAATAATTTCCCCGGAAGAAATAAAAATTACACAATATAGTATATTTCCCCGTATGTAAATCATAAAATTGTAATTTTTAGTCGGCTTGAATAGAAACGCAAGGCATTATAGCTTGCTATGCAAATGTTAAGCAAATTTTGATGATGTGTTTCCATGGACGCCATTATTGCAGATTTTTTCACGGAAATCTTCCAAATTTTCACAAATATGTTTGAAATAGGCTAGAAAATGACTTAAGCACAACAGAATACCAATTTTGTTACGAAAATACAAAATTTGATTCAAAACAAACGAGGAAAGAATCTAACGTTATTGCAGGAAAATGTCCAAAAAAGAGCTTGATCAGAAAAGGGCTTCCGTCTTTGAGCGTGCGTTACTATGGTAAAACATTAAAACAAATCATAATATCCGGTATTCCTCAAGTGGTTACATACTCAAGAAGAGAAAAATGCGACTCATGTTAAATTTTAAAAAAATGCAAAAGCATTATGGTAGTACTCCACAATTAGGATTTTTTCACAGTATTGTTTTCGTATGTGGCCCCTGTGAACTTTTTTGTTAAATGAAAATATTGATTCGTTTTGGTCTTAAAACAAGACAAATAAAAAATCTGGACCCGTTATATAAAAATTTCGATCCACGGTTATTGTTTTAAAGAATAATTTCGAAAAAATCAATACCAATGATCATAAAGCGTCGCTTCCGGCTGTGCATGGTGACCAGCGGATGGGCTTAAATTTAAATGTGCTATTTTTAGTTTTTTAAGTTTGAACAATTTTAGCGGAAAAAAGAGCCGAAGTCGGATAGGTTTATTTGGTCTTAAAAGAAAGGACTGTTTTCGGGCTTTCATTTCATACATGTTACGTTTCACCTGAACCGAAAGCTCGACTACTGGTAACGTTCAAAAAAAGGACAAAACCCCGATTTTTGCGTATTTTTGTCCCCAAATTTTTGACAAATGTTAAGAGTTGCTAGGGGCAACGAGTACAACAAAGAAATCAAATACGGCACTAAACACGACTAAACATGACCGGAGTTTGGAACACCACCTAGTTTAAAGTGCAAATAGCAGTTTAAGCGATTACAAGAACCCGGGACAAAATAGTCAACATCGAGCACATGCAAAAATGAGCTAAATAAATTAATTGTGGAGTACTACCATATGGCATTATTCTCATTAAAATTTTGAGAGTATATCTTGATTTTAGTCCTTGGTTTCATTGTTGAAAATAAAGCTAATATATTTGAGAATTACTTGTTTCAAAAATTTTGGGAAAAATATCAGTTATTAAGCATTAATGCCCATAGCAACCAAACATGCTTATTTTTTAAAATATCGTCAATAACGTTATATTTTGTACAGCTGGTTATGCTGTATGTAACGCTAACAACGTTAATAATTTCCCCGGAAGAAATAAAAATTACACAATATAGTATATTTCCCCGTATGTAAATCATAAAATTGTAATTTTTAGTCGGCTTGAATAGAAACGCAAGGCATTATAGCTTGCTATGCAAATGTTAAGCAAATTTTGATGATGTGTTTCCATGGACGCCATTATTGCAGATTTTTTCACGGAAATCTTCCAAATTTTCACAAATATGTTTGAAATAGGCTAGAAAATGACTTAAGCACAACAGAATACCAATTTTGTTACGAAAATACAAAATTTGATTCAAAACAAACGAGGAAAGAATCTAACGTTATTGCAGGAAAATGTCCAAAAAAGAGCTTGATCAGAAAAGGGCTTCCGTCTTTGAGCGTGCGTTACTATGGTAAAACATTAAAACAAATCATAATATCCGGTATTCCTCAAGTGGTTACATACTCAAGAAGAGAAAAATGCGACTCATGTTAAATTTTAAAAAAATGCAAAAGCATTATGGTAGTACTCCACAATTAGGATTTTTTCACAGTATTGTTTTCGTATGTGGCCCCTGTGAACTTTTTTGTTAAATGAAAATATTGATTCGTTTTGGTCTTAAAACAAGACAAATAAAAAATCTGGACCCGTTATATAAAAATTTCGATCCACGGTTATTGTTTTAAAGAATAATTTCGAAAAAATCAATACCAATGATCATAAAGCGTCGCTTCCGGCTGTGCATGGTGACCAGCGGATGGGCTTAAATTTAAATGTGCTATTTTTAGTTTTTTAAGTTTGAACAATTTTAGCGGAAAAAAGAGCCGAAGTCGGATAGGTTTATTTGGTCTTAAAAGAAAGGACTGTTTTCGGGCTTTCATTTCATACATGTTACGTTTCACCTGAACCGAAAGCTCGACTACTGGTAACGTTCAAAAAAAGGACAAAACCCCGATTTTTGCGTATTTTTGTCCCCAAATTTTTGACAAATGTTAAGAGTTGCTAGGGGCAACGAGTACAACAAAGAAATCAAATACGGCACTAAACACGACTAAACATGACCGGAGTTTGGAACACCACCTAGTTTAAAGTGCAAATAGCAGTTTAAGCGATTACAAGAACCCGGGACAAAATAGTCAACATCGAGCACATGCAAAAATGAGCTAAATAAATTAATTGTGGAGTACTACCATATGGCATTATTCTCATTAAAATTTTGAGAGTATATCTTGATTTTAGTCCTTGGTTTCATTGTTGAAAATAAAGCTAATATATTTGAGAATTACTTGTTTCAAAAATTTTGGGAAAAATATCAGTTATTAAGCATTAATGCCCATAGCAACCAAACATGCTTATTTTTTAAAATATCGTCAATAACGTTATATTTTGTACAGCTGGTTATGCTGTATGTAACGCTAACAACGTTAATAATTTCCCCGGAAGAAATAAAAATTACACAATATAGTATATTTCCCCGTATGTAAATCATAAAATTGTAATTTTTAGTCGGCTTGAATAGAAACGCAAGGCATTATAGCTTGCTATGCAAATGTTAAGCAAATTTTGATGATGTGTTTCCATGGACGCCATTATTGCAGATTTTTTCACGGAAATCTTCCAAATTTTCACAAATATGTTTGAAATAGGCTAGAAAATGACTTAAGCACAACAGAATACCAATTTTGTTACGAAAATACAAAATTTGATTCAAAACAAACGAGGAAAGAATCTAACGTTATTGCAGGAAAATGTCCAAAAAAGAGCTTGATCAGAAAAGGGCTTCCGTCTTTGAGCGTGCGTTACTATGGTAAAACATTAAAACAAATCATAATATCCGGTATTCCTCAAGTGGTTACATACTCAAGAAGAGAAAAATGCGACTCATGTTAAATTTTAAAAAAATGCAAAAGCATTATGGTAGTACTCCACAATTAGGATTTTTTCACAGTATTGTTTTCGTATGTGGCCCCTGTGAACTTTTTTGTTAAATGAAAATATTGATTCGTTTTGGTCTTAAAACAAGACAAATAAAAAATCTGGACCCGTTATATAAAAATTTCGATCCACGGTTATTGTTTTAAAGAATAATTTCGAAAAAATCAATACCAATGATCATAAAGCGTCGCTTCCGGCTGTGCATGGTGACCAGCGGATGGGCTTAAATTTAAATGTGCTATTTTTAGTTTTTTAAGTTTGAACAATTTTAGCGGAAAAAAGAGCCGAAGTCGGATAGGTTTATTTGGTCTTAAAAGAAAGGACTGTTTTCGGGCTTTCATTTCATACATGTTACGTTTCACCTGAACCGAAAGCTCGACTACTGGTAACGTTCAAAAAAAGGACAAAACCCCGATTTTTGCGTATTTTTGTCCCCAAATTTTTGACAAATGTTAAGAGTTGCTAGGGGCAACGAGTACAACAAAGAAATCAAATACGGCACTAAACACGACTAAACATGACCGGAGTTTGGAACACCACCTAGTTTAAAGTGCAAATAGCAGTTTAAGCGATTACAAGAACCCGGGACAAAATAGTCAACATCGAGCACATGCAAAAATGAGCTAAATAAATTAATTGTGGAGTACTACCATATGGCATTATTCTCATTAAAATTTTGAGAGTATATCTTGATTTTAGTCCTTGGTTTCATTGTTGAAAATAAAGCTAATATATTTGAGAATTACTTGTTTCAAAAATTTTGGGAAAAATATCAGTTATTAAGCATTAATGCCCATAGCAACCAAACATGCTTATTTTTTAAAATATCGTCAATAACGTTATATTTTGTACAGCTGGTTATGCTGTATGTAACGCTAACAACGTTAATAATTTCCCCGGAAGAAATAAAAATTACACAATATAGTATATTTCCCCGTATGTAAATCATAAAATTGTAATTTTTAGTCGGCTTGAATAGAAACGCAAGGCATTATAGCTTGCTATGCAAATGTTAAGCAAATTTTGATGATGTGTTTCCATGGACGCCATTATTGCAGATTTTTTCACGGAAATCTTCCAAATTTTCACAAATATGTTTGAAATAGGCTAGAAAATGACTTAAGCACAACAGAATACCAATTTTGTTACGAAAATACAAAATTTGATTCAAAACAAACGAGGAAAGAATCTAACGTTATTGCAGGAAAATGTCCAAAAAAGAGCTTGATCAGAAAAGGGCTTCCGTCTTTGAGCGTGCGTTACTATGGTAAAACATTAAAACAAATCATAATATCCGGTATTCCTCAAGTGGTTACATACTCAAGAAGAGAAAAATGCGACTCATGTTAAATTTTAAAAAAATGCAAAAGCATTATGGTAGTACTCCACAATTAGGATTTTTTCACAGTATTGTTTTCGTATGTGGCCCCTGTGAACTTTTTTGTTAAATGAAAATATTGATTCGTTTTGGTCTTAAAACAAGACAAATAAAAAATCTGGACCCGTTATATAAAAATTTCGATCCACGGTTATTGTTTTAAAGAATAATTTCGAAAAAATCAATACCAATGATCATAAAGCGTCGCTTCCGGCTGTGCATGGTGACCAGCGGATGGGCTTAAATTTAAATGTGCTATTTTTAGTTTTTTAAGTTTGAACAATTTTAGCGGAAAAAAGAGCCGAAGTCGGATAGGTTTATTTGGTCTTAAAAGAAAGGACTGTTTTCGGGCTTTCATTTCATACATGTTACGTTTCACCTGAACCGAAAGCTCGACTACTGGTAACGTTCAAAAAAAGGACAAAACCCCGATTTTTGCGTATTTTTGTCCCCAAATTTTTGACAAATGTTAAGAGTTGCTAGGGGCAACGAGTACAACAAAGAAATCAAATACGGCACTAAACACGACTAAACATGACCGGAGTTTGGAACACCACCTAGTTTAAAGTGCAAATAGCAGTTTAAGCGATTACAAGAACCCGGGACAAAATAGTCAACATCGAGCACATGCAAAAATGAGCTAAATAAATTAATTGTGGAGTACTACCATATGGCATTATTCTCATTAAAATTTTGAGAGTATATCTTGATTTTAGTCCTTGGTTTCATTGTTGAAAATAAAGCTAATATATTTGAGAATTACTTGTTTCAAAAATTTTGGGAAAAATATCAGTTATTAAGCATTAATGCCCATAGCAACCAAACATGCTTATTTTTTAAAATATCGTCAATAACGTTATATTTTGTACAGCTGGTTATGCTGTATGTAACGCTAACAACGTTAATAATTTCCCCGGAAGAAATAAAAATTACACAATATAGTATATTTCCCCGTATGTAAATCATAAAATTGTAATTTTTAGTCGGCTTGAATAGAAACGCAAGGCATTATAGCTTGCTATGCAAATGTTAAGCAAATTTTGATGATGTGTTTCCATGGACGCCATTATTGCAGATTTTTTCACGGAAATCTTCCAAATTTTCACAAATATGTTTGAAATAGGCTAGAAAATGACTTAAGCACAACAGAATACCAATTTTGTTACGAAAATACAAAATTTGATTCAAAACAAACGAGGAAAGAATCTAACGTTATTGCAGGAAAATGTCCAAAAAAGAGCTTGATCAGAAAAGGGCTTCCGTCTTTGAGCGTGCGTTACTATGGTAAAACATTAAAACAAATCATAATATCCGGTATTCCTCAAGTGGTTACATACTCAAGAAGAGAAAAATGCGACTCATGTTAAATTTTAAAAAAATGCAAAAGCATTATGGTAGTACTCCACAATTAGGATTTTTTCACAGTATTGTTTTCGTATGTGGCCCCTGTGAACTTTTTTGTTAAATGAAAATATTGATTCGTTTTGGTCTTAAAACAAGACAAATAAAAAATCTGGACCCGTTATATAAAAATTTCGATCCACGGTTATTGTTTTAAAGAATAATTTCGAAAAAATCAATACCAATGATCATAAAGCGTCGCTTCCGGCTGTGCATGGTGACCAGCGGATGGGCTTAAATTTAAATGTGCTATTTTTAGTTTTTTAAGTTTGAACAATTTTAGCGGAAAAAAGAGCCGAAGTCGGATAGGTTTATTTGGTCTTAAAAGAAAGGACTGTTTTCGGGCTTTCATTTCATACATGTTACGTTTCACCTGAACCGAAAGCTCGACTACTGGTAACGTTCAAAAAAAGGACAAAACCCCGATTTTTGCGTATTTTTGTCCCCAAATTTTTGACAAATGTTAAGAGTTGCTAGGGGCAACGAGTACAACAAAGAAATCAAATACGGCACTAAACACGACTAAACATGACCGGAGTTTGGAACACCACCTAGTTTAAAGTGCAAATAGCAGTTTAAGCGATTACAAGAACCCGGGACAAAATAGTCAACATCGAGCACATGCAAAAATGAGCTAAATAAATTAATTGTGGAGTACTACCATATATATGGCATTATTCTCATTAAAATTTTGAGAGTATATCTTGATTTTAGTCCTTGGTTTCATTGTTGAAAATAAAGCTAATATATTTGAGAATTACTTGTTTCAAAAATTTTGGGAAAAATATCAGTTATTAAGCATTAATGCCCATAGCAACCAAACATGCTTATTTTTTAAAATATCGTCAATAACGTTATATTTTGTACAGCTGGTTATGCTGTATGTAACGCTAACAACGTTAATAATTTCCCCGGAAGAAATAAAAATTACACAATATAGTATATTTCCCCGTATGTAAATCATAAAATTGTAATTTTTAGTCGGCTTGAATAGAAACGCAAGGCATTATAGCTTGCTATGCAAATGTTAAGCAAATTTTGATGATGTGTTTCCATGGACGCCATTATTGCAGATTTTTTCACGGAAATCTTCCAAATTTTCACAAATATGTTTGAAATAGGCTAGAAAATGACTTTAAGCACAACAGAATACCAATTTTGTTACGAAAATACAAAATTTGATTCAAAACAAACGAGGAAAGAATCTAACGTTATTGCAGGAAAATGTCCAAAAAAGAGCTTGATCAGAAAAGGGCTTCCGTCTTTGAGCGTGCGTTACTATGGTAAAACATTAAAACAAATCATAATATCCGGTATTCCTCAAGTGGTTACATACTCAAGAAGAGAAAAATGCGACTCATGTTAAATTTTAAAAAAATGCAAAAGCATTATATGGCATTATTCTCATTAAAATTTTGAGAGTATATCTTGATTTTAGTCCTTGGTTTCATTGTTGAAAATAAAGCTAATATATTTGAGAATTACTTGTTTCAAAAATTTTGGGAAAAATATCAGTTATTAAGCATTAATGCCCATAGCAACCAAACATGCTTATTTTTTAAAATATCGTCAATAACGTTATATTTTGTACAGCTGGTTATGCTGTATGTAACGCTAACAACGTTAATAATTTCCCCGGAAGAAATAAAAATTACACAATATAGTATATTTCCCCGTATGTAAATCATAAAATTGTAATTTTTAGTCGGCTTGAATAGAAACGCAAGGCATTATAGCTTGCTATGCAAATGTTAAGCAAATTTTGATGATGTGTTTCCATGGACGCCATTATTGCAGATTTTTTCACGGAAATCTTC